>JAPFSC010000323.1:0-20097 GCA_030777805.1 Fusarium sp. MBC 364 | reverse complement strand
ATATATAGTTAGTAAGATCTATATTTATATAATATTTATTAACTTACTTCTATTAACTGTTCAGTTAGTTCAAGCTGGTTCCGGTTGATATCTTCCATTGACCCAAATGAGCATGATTGCCATAGGCCGCTAAAGCCCACTGAGTCTAGGATATCAGTTAGTGTTGACGTTGCACTCGCTGCCCGCGAGAATTGTTGACTTGATGATAGTGCACGCAATAACGTGTGTGCTGATCTCAATGTGACCGAATTCTGGCTATGCAGAAGGGTATCATCTAAAAGTGACCGAATTGCTCCGCACCTTTCATCTCAATCAGCATGGGCAACGCGAATCATACTTCCATCGACTTACAAGTGCTCAACTACAGAAGGGCGCTCTTGCGCAAGTATGTTCAACCAATCCAGGCTCCGCGCCTGTACAATGTCCTCAACGTACTGGAAATCAACAAGCTCGATGGCTGTGATCAGCAGTAGCGCATCGTCAGACATCGCATCCAGCTCAGGTGCCTTGCGTATTCCGTTGAGTAACCCGATATCGTCTGCATCTATGCCAGCAGACCACAGGCTATCCTTCATCTCATGGTTACCGACAGCACGCGCTACTAGCAAAGATAAGTACGGTGAGGTTTGCGCGATCTGAGGCCTCTCCTTTCCATCCACTTTGGAGGTCATTTTCAAAAACGATGATAACACCCTCATAGTAGTCTGTCTTGTCATGGTGTCTGTCAGCCCACGGGCGAGGCATGCGCATACAGCGAGGTGGAAAGTATCTTGTTCGAAATGGATGCCGTATTCCTCTTCCAAAGGCAAGGCGGCCTCGTCCAAGGGAGCTCTACCTTGAAGAAGAAGTGGTGCCATGTTGTCGCCCTGAAACTCTTCTCCAGTGCTAATGTTTGCCAAAACTGCCTCAAGAAACTGGGCAGTGCAGTTGAAAAGATTTGCAGGGACCAGGCGTACCAGAGACATGGCCAACCAGAATAACTGCAGACCGTATCTAGATGCTGAAGGAAGTTTGGCCATCATTTTTGATAGCGAAGTCACAATGGATACAAGCATTTCGCTATTATGATCTTCCCCGAACCGGTTGACACTGTTGCGCAAAGCCACTAACACTTGGTAAAGTAAGTCATCATCAACCTCTTCCCGCGCCAGGCAACCCATGACCGCAAAGGCGCGTGGCTGGATAGCAGGGTTGTTCTGAAAGGCTGTGCTAGCCACAAGGCTCATCCACCTTGATCGCCATGTATTGGCCAGGTCAATCGTTGGTGCGGCGACAGAGCAGATCTCGAAGAGGGCAGATGCAAGATTTTCGGTAGCTGTCAGTGCAGGGCCAGCATCCTGAGAAGTTGAGACTGACGCGCCGTCCCGTGGAAAGGTAGGTGGCGTTGTGAAGATGTCGCTGCGAGGATCGCAAAGGAAATCTAGGCTCGCGCGGAGTTTGCTGGAACGAACATCGTCAAGATTGAATGATGTGCACACGGCATGGACCGAGTTGACCAACAAACGATAGACGAGCAGGCGAACTTCTTGGGTCCCCGTATTGGCGAGCATTGTTACAATGTGAAATATTTCGGGTAGGAAGAGTTGAGATTGGACGCCATTATCGAATGACAAGGCAAGGCAGAATCGAAGCAAGATGCATATCTCAGCCCAGACGGCGTTGTCTGGAAGGTACTTGGTAGGCCGTAGCGATGACCTGTTCAGGGCTTTACGAAGCCTGGACAGTATCCTTCCTCGCAGGGTTACCGTTCCGATTCCTACCACAATTGATGAAATCACCTCCAACTCCTCATGCGCACTGTAAGTCATGGCTGATTTGAGAAGTTCGTCCATAAAGACCTCAAGGAGAATCTCGTCTTGAACTATCTTCGGCCACACCGACTGCTCCAAGGCAAATGTGAGACCATGGTCCTGGACGGTCACATCGATAAGCTTTCGGAACAGGATTGCAACCCTTTCTCTTCCCTTTTCACCATCCAAGTCGTTTGTCAAAATGTTTGTTCGCAGGCCGGGAAGCCAGGGGGCCATATAGGCTAGGCTGAGAGGCTTCTGTTCATCTGGGAAACTCTCCCACCCAACAAAAAACTCGGTCAAAAAGTCCGATGTCAGCTGGGGCTCACTCATTGCCAACTCATTGCTGATGTCCACGACGAAGCGAGTCGGATCGAGAGGAACAGAAACATCTACCAAGACACTAGGTCAGTACAAATAAACTTCTGTTTTTCAAATCCGGTGACCAACCTTTAGTGCAAACAATCCTGGAAGCCGCGCTAAATTTAAAAGCCCTGCAGAGCGCCCCCAGGAGGTTATAAGAGGATAGTCGGAGAATGTGATCATGGCTGGAAAGGTTTGCTAAAGAAAGATTCAACAGCGTACCCGGAACGTCTTGCGGTCGAATTAGCCGCTCAACAGCTTTGTGAGCTCTGCCATCTTTACCATGCTTCGCCTTTGCGCCCCTAATCGTCTGAAGGACGTCGGTCTTCTTGGGACTCGTGAAATACATGACAATCTTTCCATTGTCTGCTCTCAGGCCAAAAGCTGAGTCGTCCTCGGTTTGAATGGACGTTGGAGCTTCATCAACTTCACCCAAACGGAAGATGTCGTTGACGGTAGTGCCGAGACGAAATCCTGCAAAGATCTCCTGCTTTTTGGTGGTCGTGACCTGGACAAACTGACTGCCAACTTTGATGATGACTTCGATCTTGCCCTTTGATTTAGATAGCCGCGTAATGGGCTGGAAGACATAACGAGTGTCAGTCACTACACTGATTGTCTCTTTTGGTAAATGTAGCTGGCTCAAATGAAAATGTGCCTGCAAATCCTGTAGGCTCCCTATCAAGTGATACTCGACGTTCTTGGGGTTGAATACACCATTCTCGTTCTTGGTGCATACCCTCAGCAGACGCCGGAAGCAACGCCTTCCACAAGCATTAGCCCAATCAAATTCCATCATGGTCTGATCTGACTTACTTGAATGCACTGTTCATGTTGTAGACATAGATGCGGGCAAGATTCTGTGACAATTCTGATGGGGTGAGTAGCTCCAGTTTCTTGAACAGATCATCCTGAGGCTCATTGCGCCCATTGTAGCAGGTCGCATCAATCAAAATCCCGAATGGACGATGCCACAGCCGACTAGCGATCTTGAGGTAACAGTATAGCAGGGTGTCGTAGTCGATACTCTCTGTCTCAATATGACGAAGTATAACACAAATAATGGACAGACCATCCTATACACTGTCAGTCTGTCAACAAGTTGGCAACTACAACCAAGACCTACCTTGCTCTCGCCTCCATCATAGACAGCTCGTGCTGTCAAGAAGGATTCTGTGCTTCGAAAAGCGTTTCGGAGCATGAAGTTCTGGAATCGAGAATACAGTGGCGGGCTGTTGGAAGAGACCTGGGGTCTATTCCAAGATACAGCAAGTGGTGGCGGACCAAGATTTGCTATGAGGTTTCTCAATGGTTCTAGAACTGGTGATCGTCCTCGCACAACATCACCCGATGCTTTACCATAATCCTTTCTTTCGCGTGATATGAGCGTCTGCCGTACATGATCCCAATGGTCGTAGAGAAAGCGATGAAGCGCGACACACGACCCGAAGTCAAAAGATTCAGCAGAACCGTGAGCCTCCAACCCGTGAGGCGGGACAGAAATCTCTCGAAGGAACGTGGTAACATGATATATATTCTGTGTTAGAAAGTCGTTAAGTGGGAACATGTAAGGTTCTTTAGCTCCGAACAGCACATTGTTCGCTAGGTTTTGAATAACCTTTGCAATAAGAAGCAAGCCGCGTCGCATTTCTTTGGACGGTGCCGTTGACACGAGTCCCTCGACCTCAGGAGCAACGATTGCCGGGCAGAAGAAACGGAGAAAGATGAACGCTCCTACCGCTGTATACTTTGCATCAGGGAATCTTGGCATTACTGCGTTCGATATGATATGGCAGATTTTGCGAAAGGCTGGGGGAATGTTGGAAGAAGAGGCGCAAATATCATCGATGAAAACTTTAGCGACTATTCGAAGCTGTAAGGCATTCTTCTGCAGCTCTTCTGTCGTGCCGACTCTTGCAGGATCTAATTCCAAATCGAGATCTTTTGAAGTCAACATAAGCCGCTCCAAAACCTTTTGAAGTGTATTTCGAATGTATGTAGCACCCTTCCACTTGGCATAGACGGACAGCATCTTTGTCGCCACACAGCCACGACGCAGGATTTCAGCCTCGTTCTCAGTGTCTTGGATCTCCTGTTTGATGAGAGCCTCCAGCAATTCGAAAGTCAGTCCCCTTTGTTCGAAAACAGTCAGCAGACATATGGTGAGCTCATCAACCTCTGTACTCGGGCAGGCGACTGCCATGGAAATGGCAAGCGAAAGATCACTGGTCAATAACTCCAGCAGTTCTTCGTATTTCTCACTCACAGCAGAGTCAGTTAGGTTACTAAACTCAGTGCCTTGGATGAGAATGTTGTAAAGAACCTTGACAAATGCGGTGCGAATCTCAACGTTATCATGATACCCGATATTGAGTGAATGCTTGAGACCGACATCAATGTTGGCGCTGAGTAAATTGGATAAAATAGTGATTGCCAGATCCGAGTTCGATGCAGACTCTTCACGGAGCGTAACGCTCAACGTGGTCTCAGATCTAGTCAGCTCCGACGGCTCGTGGTTAAGCAGGGACAGAAAGCGATTGAAATAGGTGTGAAACATCTGGGACTTCATCTCGCTCATACCAGCATCCGTATGGCTATCTGAAGGTTGCAACGGTAAGCGAAACGTCAAGTCGGCCAATGATTTCAAACACGCCTTGTCCAAATCTTTCTGGACACGAGCCGTATCATCTTGCCTAGAGCCAGGCCCATGCTGGGGCGAACGAGGGCGAGCGATCCATCCAAAAATGTATTCAAGTAGCTGGTTTCGTATGCGAACATCGTCTCGCAAGTTCAGATGCTCCTTTCGCTTGGTCACAACTTCACACAGATGGCAAACACGGATTTTGACCCTCAAGGTGTTAGGTGTGTCGTGGACGCCATCCAGGAACTTTGCGAAATTTAGCGTCAGTGACCCCAGGTGGACCGAAGAAGCAGCTCCCAGGTCAGAGGGGCTTTCAAGTCTTTCCACCAAGGCACGGAGTAGCGATGCTGCTTGCTCAGCAAACACCACCTCACTGTCCTGGTCCTTCTCCACGGGAGCTAGAGCGCCGGTAAACAATACTTCCAGTTCCGACTCTAAGGCTCGAAATAAAGGGTAGTAAAGGGCTGGTGAGACCTCGCTTGCTAGCACATCTCGCATTGCTTCACGTACTCGCACATTAGCACAAGCTAAGAGTTGAATACTGAGCCTCAGATACCTTGTCAACAGTGGCTCTTCAGACTGTTCAGAAGAAACGCGATCGATCCATCGTAGGCCCCCAAGAGCTGGTTCCTCTAGGATGATAGACTGATCGGCAGTACAGATACCACCCAAGGATGCCAAGAATCCGGAATAGTTCCGCCATTCAGCTAGCGCTCTACTGTCCACGATCTCAACAGTAGATGTAGAAACGTCTTTTGCGAGATGGAGCCAGCGGTCAAACGCTGTTTCCCAGGCATTCAAAATGCCACTTGTTGGGAACTGCATACGGCGCAGAAGACCCCTGACGCGTTTCTGGAAAGCAACCAGCCCAGTAAATCGAAACGCAGGTGAGGATATCTCACGATAAACTTCAGCATTCCTCAGAATAGAAGCCGACGTTTTCGCCGAGTCTACATGTTTGTCGACGATCGAACACTCTTGAAGGAACAACCCTGTACATGAGGTCACCAGCTGACAGGTGGTGATGCTGGCAGAACAGAGAGAGATCAGAAGTGTCGTCTCGAGCTTTGAGGAGGCATTGATAACATCCCCTGCGTCTTCTGGAACCTTGGCCAGTTCCTATCACAAGTAAGCGATCAACAGCCGACATGTGGAGTGGTTCGTAGTAGCATACCGGAATGTTCTTGAGAATAAGTAAGCGTGCTTCTAAATAATCCTGGAGATCACGTAGACTCTGATCGTCTTTTCTAGAGGTAACATGTTCGCATAATGTGAGGAGAACCTTTGAGCTTGAACATCGTGAGCTGACGGTCATATACCCGCAGTAACTCGGGGAACTTACCTTCTATTCCAGATATCGTCTCGTAGCTCCTTTGTGCCGAAACGATGCCCAGTATCAAATTGACGATATGCTTCGAGATGTCCTTGAAAGAGGCGGCTTGCGACACCAGTAGCCAGTTTACGTATGTGTGCGTTCTCGGACAGAACGCAAAGCAGGAAAGATTTAAAGAAGCTGCTGTTTGAGTTATCTGCAGATAGGTCATCCAGCAGACGTGCCGGAGACGCATCCAAGAACTGAAGAATGCTGCAAACGAGTTCTGTTCTTTCGCTTCCATGCCGGCTTATCGTACTAGCCTTGGCGTTCTCGGTCTGTGATTGTCAGCTACGGTAAGCTTTGCGGATCGCGATTCAAAACTCTTACCTCTAGTTGAGTTCGCATGAAAGGTATTGCTGCATCAAAAAGTTCGTGATATCTCAGGGCATAAGGTTGTTGGGCAAAGTATGAACATCCCTGAACAGCGGCCAGTTTGAAACTGGTCGGCGCATTCAACGCAATACAGCTCTCGACAAAGCCGCTAACGCTTGTGTCTAGATTGAGATGGGTTAAGCTCACAAAGCCTGCAGTCATCATGTCTTGATCGAACACTCCATATTCTGGAGAGGTCACACGGCGGAAAAGGGCATCACGGACTTCGTCTTGCACATCCAGCGCGTAACTGACCAATGCTGAGTCACTTTCGACATCAAAATGTCTGGCAGCACGTAGCAAAGAGACAAGACAATAAGCTGCTTGCTCATTGCGATTTCGCGAGGCTTTTCTTAAGCCATCCAGGAAAGAAACTTTCTTCACCATACTGCTGCTCTTTGCTTCACGCATGTTACTTGCCACTTCGAAGACATCCGGTAGGAGGAACAGCAACGTCGTTTGGAGGGGATAGAAAAGGCCTCTTCGGCGCCCGTTGTCAGTTGCAGCTTGCGCCATGTCGAACAATGTATCGGCCCCTCCGTCGAGTCGCTTATGAAGTTGGTGAAGTTGCACGAACTCCCGGGGAAACCTGTCCAGCCACCTCATGATCAATAATGGAGAGACTACAGCAATAGTGTTCTGATACGGCTTTCGGAAGTGAAGGAAGCTTGAACAGATCTCTTGTATAATCTGACCAAGCTTTGGGCCGTCAACCCAGAAGAAAGAGAGTAAGCGTAAAACAACGAGAGCTGCTCTCTCAGCGTCCTGGAATGATCCTGGAGCAGATACACCAGGCTGAGTGACAATACTAGTTCGTATGGAGTATATGACATTTCTAAGATAGTCAAAAGCAGCAGTCCAGCTGGATGTTGTGACATATTCAGTTACTGTCTTGATGTGAGTATCCATTTCCACCAATGTCTCTGCAAATTTCTCATCACTCGGGGGAGAACTATCTGCGTCTGAGGACACAGACGAACTCTCGGGTCGGGTGACAGAGACATTGCGCGTCGATACCTGATCAAGAAGAGTCTGGGCGGGAAGAATACAGTTTTCGGGGATCGGTTCAAGGAGATGCTTGAACGCGTCGAAGAGGCGGCTCACAAGAACCTCATCGAGTGGAGGGGGTGAAGGACTCGGTCTTATATCTGCGTCTTGCGAAAGGGACACCCAATGCGAAGAACAGCAGTCGGCGATAACGGCGACAACGTAGAGCTCGGAGGCCAGGATGTGGCTAGGATGGTCGGCGACGGTCGAGTAGGGGCGCGCAAGATCCTCAAGTAGAACTAGAAGCGACGCAATGACTGTCGTAATCGAAGTATTCCCAAGCTCAACCAGAGTAGCTCTAGTGACCTGGAGAACATCATCTTGCTGCAAACTCTGGCCGCTGGTGCCAGCTCGATGGGGAAGCTATAGATTAGGTTAGCAGGTACCCAACGTCAGTCACCTAAGAAACTGATGGGGAATGAAACTATCACAAAACTTACTCTAGTGGCGAGCCTGTCGACGAGACAGCCGACGAGGCTTGCGTCTCCATTCATGGTCGGGACAGCATCGATCGTTGGTGAGTTTGGGAAGGATCAAGTAGGTTGGGTGCAGTTGTTGACTACCTGGGTAGAGGTAGGTATGGATGCAGGTATGCTCCTTCTAGGGGTGCATCCAATACTGGTGCTAGGCTGTCCATCCCAAACCCCGCGAACCGCAGGTCCCCACAACCCACCTACCTACCTGTCCAAGTTCCCATCCAAATTTCAACACACGGATTGGATTGGTTCCATTCTACTAAAGCAGCCCGTTTTCAGACATCCATTTGCAGCACATGGAACGTTTTATGGCAGTAACTACAAACATACAGAAAATACATTTTGGCTGGTATCATCACGCTTCACCACTAACAAAACCGGATGCTCTCATATGTATTACTCAGATTCTTGTAAGCTACCTCTACCCTTTTCCTAACATGCTAAGATGATTGCTGCAGCCGTTGGAACATGACCACCTCGGTTCACGTAGTAGTCGTGTATCCAAGCAGCAAATAGAACATCGCATTCATTGGAGAAATTTTCAGAACCTGTAGTAACGCGTCGATGGATGCGCTTCGGAAACACAATGTGATCGTCACAACTTCAGTGTTCATAACTGGCACCATGTCCCAAATACCTTTCCGCCAATTTGATAACGGTGATACAAGCTCTGGTCTTGAGGGCCAAACTATGGCAGTCAAGCTACAACAGCCGAATGTCATGTACCAGATACTCGAGCGCCAAGGTTCAGCCCAACTACCTATAAGAGCGCCCGTCTCGGTACTGGCCACGCGAACTATAGCCTCCTAAGCCCCGGCCTCTCCCATACGAAGGGTCGCCGGGGCCATGGTAGCCAGGTGCAGCATTAGAGGGGTGCGGAGGGCCTCTATATTGGTTGTAACCTGATGAGCCACCTTGGCGATTGTCATATGGCTGGTTGTAATAGCCGGCTGGTGGTGGCGGTGGTGGCACTCCAATCCCGAATCCAGGTGCTCCTGGTGGTGGAGGGACTTGAGAAGCTGACAGGGGTGGATAATGGCCGTTGGGTCTGCCGTATCCCCCCTGATGGCGGTTATGTTGATGGCCACGCGACATGCCTGGTCCGTTGTGGCTACCACGACCGTAGCCTCCATTCCTACCTCCACGATTCGCTCTGCTCCGCATGTCCTGAATGTCAGTATGTGTGAGAGCAGGTTTCGGAAGTTGCACTCCACGTAGGAGCATCGACTTGTGAGTTTGCGAGACTTGGGGGAAATCGTAATAGACACTCGTTTGGTTAGCCAGACGTCAATGACGAACGATGGAAGCAACGACATACCTGACTGATCGATCATAATCTAGATCGGGCATACTGTTCCGCTCCAGAGGGTACTTCAGCTCGCTGTGGGGAACATAACCCTCTTTCTTCTCTACTTTACCCGACAACCCATCACTTTTCTTCGGGTTCAGCTTGAACTTAGAATCTCCCTGTTTCTTGGAGTAAAACTTGGTCAAAATCTCATCATACAGACTCTCGTGGTTTTCCGAAAAGATGAGGACATCTCTGCCCATTTCATTACGCGCAGAATCTGCTGCACTGAGTTCCGGGTACTTAGCTTGAACTGCTGCCAGGAGTCGCGGCATCTCGATGAATGGAAGCAACGCAACTCCTTGCCATGCCATCTTCTTCCCGTTGAGGTCGATCTCGAAGTCCTCGGGATAAAAGTCTATGATATCGCTCTCGGGGTTGAGCATGAGATCATGAAAGACTTCTGGCAGTGCGTGTCTCGATGCAGCTGGTAAGACACTCATCAGCTGCTCGAAAGGTTTGGAAACACGTCCTTTCTCGAAGGAGATGTTCATCTTGGCAATGTCTTTGAAATCGGCTGCGAAGGGTGCATAGTGATATGGGTAGTACCATTCCCAAGACGGGCACCCCTGAAAGTAGTACAGCAAGACCCAGGCAAGTCCCTCGACATAAGCTCGAGCAACTCCATGACGAAACTCGATGTCTGTGGGGTCTTTATGGAACTTCTTTTCGTAATAACGATCAGCGTAACCATCTTCCCAAAGGCGCACATCATCAACAGGGCCTTCTTCAGCCGACATCATTGGTGTGGGCTCGCTGGCAATATCAAGGGTTGGAGCATTTTCTTCTTCAATAGTCGACGCTTTCCGTTTGCCAAGAGCTGTAGGTGAGCCCTGCTCCGGGTTCTCTGATTTTGTGCTAGAAAGAGACTTCTGCGACTGCAGTTGTGCTTTGAGCACACTTGCGGCGCTCTTATTGGCGACGTTTGCATCAGGCACAGTACTACGATTCACGATCATATCGTGAGTTAGTGTCTGCTCGTGCCGGCCAGGGTATGATCCTATCGCTTGTAAAGGTAACCCGTTCGCAGGATTCTCGAAGCCGTTAATCTTTTTCGGGTGGTTTGGTCCACCCTGACGTCCTCCTCGACCGTGACCTTCATTCTGAAGCTTTCTTCGCTTGAAGTTGGCCTCGCGGCGATCCTCCTGCTCCTTTCGTCGTTTGAAGATACCGTCCTCTTGTTGCGCCAATCCATCCAGGATGACCTGAGCCCTTTCGAGATCAATATGGCCATCCTTGGTTACATAGCCTCCCATGACTGGCAGATTGTCTTTCCAAATCTTAGTCAGGGTGTCGATTCCATGCTCACGAATCTCGAGAGCTGGAAGATGGGGAAGAAAATCGTTTCCTACGAAACAACACATAAAGATCCAGTCATCCACAGCGCGTTCCAAGTCGAATCGAAAGGGTAAATTTGGCACTCCTAGCTCAACTTCTAGGTACTCGCGCAAAACAGCGACGTGTAACCAGATGAAAGGTTTGAGAGCAACACCCTTGTCCTTCTCGTCATGTTCACCATCCTTCTTCTTCTCCTCGCCGCGGCAATTCTGAGCATCATGTCCCTTCTGGCCACAGAGCTTACAAAGACGAGCCTTCTGGTCCTGGAAAAACACGTCTTCGCGCAGGACTCTAAAGTGCGGCTCATGAGTTGCAAGTCCAAGCATAATAAGATCCGCATCCAAGCCATAAATGACATGACGAGTGTTCGGGTCGTGGTCAGGGGATGCTCTTTGAGAACGGACAAAGTTCATGATTTTATGCTCGCCCTCGCCAGGAACGGTAGCGTCCGAGATGATGATTTTCAACTTTGCCCAGCCCGGGTCTGTGTTCAGCTTATACTGACACCAGTACCTTAGACTGAGTGCGAGAATGTCCATGAAAGGAGTACCGGGAGTGATCGAGTTTGAATCGAAAGCCTTCTTCGTCACGGTTTCCAAGCTTTCGGTCGTCAAGTTCCCGCCATTTTGCTGCTTTAACAATTTTATAAGCTCCTGCTTATCTTGTTCTTTTTCTTGTGCTTCCTGTGCAGAACGAAATCGTCTCGACCGTTGTTGATTCATTTTCGCCCTAGGCGCAACACCATCTGCCGCACTTTGTCAGCATCGAGTAGTCTCTTCTTGGGAGAAGTCATGGTTAAACAATGGAGCCTGGGACAAAGTAAGGACGTACCAACTGCAATCATAAGGATCTTCCTCGGTCGCACCATGTTCACGACACGGTCAGTATATCTGAACACTTCCATCATCATTTCTTCCTCGTCCTTAGGTGCTGGTCGATCTTCGGGATGAGAGCAGGGATGAACGATGCCATTCATGTCGAGATAGAGATTGTCGAACTCTTCGCCATTCGGGTTAGGACGAGTAGTATCAACAGGAATCGTCGAACCATCTTCCATGGTGATAGGCTGGTCCTCGATCACTGGCGATATAATCTTGGGATACCTGGAGGAAAGCCATCGAAAAGCCGCTGGGATACCCATCTTGTCGGTAATGCGAGAACCGTCGAGTTGAAAATTTCGTCGCAAACTACCGCGCGGGAGGACGTCAAGCAGAACGGAGACGATACGGTCACAAAGCCTTGAAATGTATGAATGGAGTAGAAGAGCTTCTGCTACTTTCTTTCCATCGGTAACGAGAGGATAATGTGGACGATTTTGAGGATTCCCACGATGATGTTCAATGTAGAAAAGGAATAACAATGCGAACTTTGTCTAGTCGCGAAATGATCCTTTGATCCACGCTCCCAAGGCAAAGGCACTAAATGAGCCCCACTTGATTGCAGGCGTGGCTTAGGTAGTACCTAGGTAGGAACAGTACATATCTACCTAGGTAGGTACTTAGATATCTAGGTAGGTAAGTACTACCAGGTACCTAGACGCCAAGTGGTGGGTGGTAGGTATCTAGGTACTTCGCCGGGATATGCTCCAAACTGATATTATGCAGTACTTGAGTTGTAGTGCTTGTTTGAACCATTCTCTCCTGACAAGCTGGCCAGAGGTGACTTACCTACCCCCTAGTTACTAAGTAACATTAGCGATTGACTACTAAATTAGGATAGCTTCTTCTGTGATCTTCACCAACAAGAGGAACGGTTTCGACCAACGCCCGAGGTGCTCATGCAACATTCTGAGTTTCTCTCAGCCATATGGCATTAAGGCGCTGCAACCATGTTCTCCTCCATTGCCAGCGCTCCGGCGAAACAATCAGTTGGCGAAACTATCGATGTCTTAAGCGGCCGTCTGAGCTCAGCGACTTTATTGGAGGACCGAAGAGCGGCCATATTGGGTCTACGAAGTTTTGCTAAGGATTACCCAGCATCTGTTGCTTCAGGAGCCCTACGAAGTTTGATTGGGAGCTTGAGCAAAGACGGTGAAGATGTTGACACGGTCAAGGTTGTGCTTGAAACTTTATTAATGCTCTTCAGTCCGAATGAGGATAGCCCCGAAGCTTCAGAGGAGATCGCTCTTTGGCTTGCGGACGAGTTTACTCAGCGTCAAGAGAACATCACATTGCTCCTCGATTTCCTCGATACCAACGACTTCTACTCTCGTCTTTACTCTCTGCAACTACTTGCCGCTATCCTTGCAGCTCGAACTGAACGGACCGAGGAGTGCATTTTTACTGCGCCTCTAGGAATACCACGACTGGTTTCTGTTCTCGACGACCAACGCGACGCTATACGCAACGAAGTTATCCTCCTCCTCACATATCTCACCCCAACATCCATCGAGATCCAGAAGTTGGTAGCTTTCGAGAATGCCTTCGATCGGCTTTTCTCCATTATCGAGGCAGACGGAGCCTTGGCTGAGGGTGGGCGCACTGTCGAGGATTGCTTAATACTTTTGGCGAATTTGCTCCGGTCAAATAGCTCGAACCAGTCGCTCTTTCGGGAATCAGGCTGCATAAATCGCCTTGCGGATCTACTAGGACGCGTGCTTAACCCTCAATCTGATGGGTCCGAGATTGCTTCATGGGCAACAACGCAACGGAATCGCAATGTCTATGCCTTTCTGGCTGTCATACGTCTTTTTGTCATCCGGGGATCGGCAGGAGCAAATCTGAATCAATTAGCAATCTGGAAACATGGGCTCGCCCATCAAGTTCTCCACCTGGCCTTCAGTCATGAAGCTCAGACACAGATCAAAGCCGAGGTGCGACATATCGGTGTCCAGGGAGTGACTACATTAACATGCAATACAGGCTCTAGTTACTTGCGGAGATATCATTCGTCAAAATGCACCTCTTCAGGAGGCATTCGCCCAGATGACGGTCCTGGCTCCTCTGAATAAGGGTGGTGCGGTTGATGGACAGGCAAACGAACAGGACAGAATCTTCGTCATTGACGGGTTACTAGACCTCACACTCTGCTCACATGACCTTCAAGAGTTTGATGTGCGGTTTGCGGCGGCTGGATGTTTGGAGGCATACTTCGCCAATCATTCGGCTGTCAAGTTGCACTTCCTTGGCAGGGCCATCGAAGGCCATCAATCTGGTGCCAATGAACCCTCTAATGTCTTGACAGTTCTCTTGCAACCTTCTCCTGAAATCAACGATCCATATCGACAGTGGTTTGCTGCCGTGATCGCGTTTCATCTGCTACACGAAAATCCAGAAGCAAAAGCAGCGGCTATGAGCCTTACAGAGGGTGATCGTGAGGACGGCGAAGAGGTAGTCACTGGCATACAGACCCTCACAGCACATGTAATATCAGGCCTTCGTCGGAATGATGACCCTCGCATCTTGGTGGGATACCTTATGCTGCTACTAGGATGGCTTTTCGAGGATCTGGATGCTGTTGACGACTTTCTCGCAGAAGGGTCCAATGTACAAAGTTTGATCCAGGCTGTCTCGCAACCTCCAGCGATGAGCGGCGGTGAACTTGTTCAAGGACTGTGCGCTATGCTGCTGGGCACTGCTTACGAGTTTTCCACCAAGGATTCGCCCATCCCACGGGCAACCTTGCTTGGTATCTTAACATCTCGAATCGATAGGGATCTATACTTAGACCGCCTATCAAGGCTTCGTAGCCATCCCCTCATACGCGACTTTGAGGTTTTGCCTCAAAAGCTCGATGTCTCTTCTCCTGGGCGATTGCCTGATGTCTTTTTTGACAGAGCATTCGTTGAATTTTCTAAGGATAATTACAGTCGGATAGCGCGTGCTATCGATAGGGAACCGGGTATGGAGATATCTGTAGTTACTAACGGTATTCAGAAGGGTGTTTCCAGGGAGTTGGTGGATTCTCTTCGGAGCCAAGTTGAGGAAAAGCAGGATGTCGTTAACGAGAAGCAAGAAGCGCTGGCTGCGCTTCAGAGGCAGCTCGTTCAAGAACAGGCTGAGCATCGTCGTTCTAAGGAAGCTGCTGCCTTGGAAACGCAGCGACTCAAGACAGTTCATGAGAGTCTACAAAAGAATCACAGCGATGAATTACGGTACGCCGCTTGGCTGTTAATGGTGCTAAAGAACTAATGTCCTTGCAGAAAACTCCAAGCTCAATTGGCTTCCAAAGAGAACGATCAGCGGAAGCACATCGCCCAGCTGCAGTCACAATATTCAGCCAAGGAAAACGACTACCAGAACCAGATCGCTCAGCTGCGGTCACAACAGTCCGCACAGGACAGCAATCACCAGAAGCAACTCGAGCAGATTCGGAAGACCGCAGAAGCTGAGGCGGAGAAGATCAGACGACGGACAGATGCTGAGATAGCTGACCTTAAGGCAACCATCAGCCGTCTAGAGGTTGACTTGATGAAGGTACGTGCTCTCCCCTTCCCTTTTGAAACAAGGACAGTCCCACTGACGCTGTAGCGAATCTAGTCTCAAAAAGAGCACAGTCTGCTTCAAAAACTACGCGAGAAGGACTTGGAGACGCAGAGGAAAAACCACGAAGCAGCATTGAGCCATCTCCGCGAGGTGAAGGACAAGGAGATAGCAGACGTCAAAGCACAATCAGATGCGCAAGAACAGATGTACAAGAAAGAAACAGAGAAACTTGGCAGACGGAAGGACGCCGACTTAGAAGCGGTCAAGAAACAGGGCGAGGACGAACTAGAGCAACAGAAGTCAATGACTGTCGAGGCAGAGGAGAAATGCCAGCGCCTTGAGAAACAACTGAGCGGCGGAGATGCTGTGATGAAGGAGATGCAGGCCAGGCTTGAAAAAGTAAGGAACCGGCAGCTCATTCGGTTTAACGCACAAACGACTAACTTATACTACAGATGGAATTGGAATTGTCAACTACAAACAAAGCTAGGGAAGCAGCTGAGAAACAGCTGTCTGGATCCAGAGAAGCAGCTAAAGTCGACGCCGATAAACAGTTATCAGAGTTGAGGGAAGCTAAGGAAACGACACAGTCAGAGCTCGACGATCTTCTAATGGTGTTCGGCGACCTGGAAGAAAAGGTGACAAAGTACAAGGTAAGCCAACTGCAGCGATATATTACCCACGTGTAATGCAAGCACCATACTGACCATGCCATAGGCTCGCTTGATTGAGCTGGGAGAAACTGTATCAGATGGTGAGGACGACGACGATGAGGATGAAGACGAGGATGATTCTGATGCCGATGCCGATGGGAGCGAAGAGTCTGATGATGGGAGTGATGAGAAGCCGAAATCCAAAAAATAGCAAGTGACAAAGTCGCACATAAACAAGAGAGCTACGATATGATGGTCTGTACCATACCCCTTACAGACATATCAAGAGCAAACGCCTCGCGGATTGCATCTGGCTGCTTTCTTGACCCGGAAAAAAAAATCCCCAACAGGGCATAGTCTCATCCAATAACAATAACGGTGATCCCACAAAATACTTTCGTCCTCTATTCTAGTACTGTACCTACCTACCTACCAACCACTACAACCCAGGTCAAAACAAAATTATTCATTTCTTGTGTTTCGATTCAATTACTGCAGTCAAGATGTCTGTGCAAGATTCTGCTTCGGATGAGGGTGAATGGCTTGATCTGGAATCGGATGAGGAGTCGATTCCTATTACATCTTTCTTTACCACACAGACTTTCCCAACGGTCGCTGCCATGCTTGAGGACAGCAGCAAGAACCACGGATACAACTTCATCGAGGACGTGCAAAGGCTCCAACTAGACTTTCATGGTGCCGTCAAGTTGGTCAATTTTGTTCGCCATCATGTCAAGAACGACTTACCACTGCCTAAGAATATCTCTGCCGTGGACCTAGAGGATGAAAAATATCTTCGCCCAGTTCTTGACAATGACGCATTAATCTTCTCTCTCGACGAAGTTCTGGAAGCCATGACCAATGACCAGACCAAGGAGGGTAATCTTGCGGCACGCAACAAAGAGCTTGAGGAGGAGCTCAAGAAACTTCAAGATCAATTTGCCAGTTATCGTATCACGGTTCAGGAGACTCTTGACAAACGTTGGGGTGACGACGATACCGAAGCGACTTCTGTTGACAAGAAGGACGACTCTGCTTACTATTTTGAGTCATATGCTGCTCACGGTACTTCCATTCAATGTCATGACGCATGATGCTGTACTGACTGCATTTAGAGATTCACGAGACTATGCTTAAGGATACCGTGCGAACTGACGCATATCGCGACTTCATCTACAACAACAAGCACATTTTCAAGGACAAGGTTGTGCTCGACATCGGATGTGGAACTGGTAAGTCACTCACTGTGTTCCAAGCCGTCAAACACTAACAAGGTTAATCAAGGAATCCTGAGCATGTTTGCCGCAAAGGCAGGTGCCAAGCAAGTCATTGCTGTTGACAAATCAGACATCATTGTTAAGGCCAGGGAGAACATCTTTCACAATGGCTTATCTGATGTCATCACTACCCTCAAAGGCGCGATCGAGGACGTTAAGCTGCCCGTGGAGCAAGTTGATATCATTGTCAGCGAATGGATGGGCTACTGCCTTCTCTACGAAGCCATGCTTCCCAGTGTATTGTACGCTCGGGACCGCTATCTCAAGCCGGATGGTATCCTGGCGCCGAGCTCTGCCACTATCTGGATTGCTCCTGTTGCAGACTCGGAGTACATTTCAGATCACATCTCCTTCTGGAGAGATGTCTACGGTTTTGACATGAAGACCATGCAGGAGGGGATCTATGAGGAGGCAAGAGTTGAGGCCATGCCCCAGAGCTCTCTTTGTGGCGAACCCTTCCCCTTCAAAGTGCTCGATCTTCATACTGTCAAGACCGAAGATCTTCAATTTGCCGCCGAATGGAAGTCTAACCTCACGCGCGAGGTCGAAAACGTCGATGGTTTTTTAATCTGGTTCGACAACTTCTTCACCACGGCCCGCAGCGACCCAGTACCCACCGCCGAGACAACGCCAGAGACCTGGGACAAGACGGACCAAGGTGGTGTCGCATTCACAACTGGACCCTCTGGCACTGTCACCCACTGGAAGCAAGGTCTCTTGATTGCGCCTCCTACTGACAACCCATCCAACAAGTGTCCAAAGAGTCTATCTGGGGAGATTGTTTTCACAGCCGCCGACGACAATGCCCGAGCGCTGGTCTTGCGGGCATCTTGGAATGATTCTGAGGGCGGCTCTAGGAAGCATTCGTGGCAGCTAAAATAGGTGCTTTTTCGTCAGTTTAGCCACATATTACTTGGTCTATAGGGCAATGTACTACCTTGCTTGAGTGGTGTTGCAATACATGTCACAATCACAAATGAGGCACATCTAGGCCCTGCAGTAGAAGGTTCACAATACTCAGGAATCCCTCGCCAAGAATGAAGCCCTAGCAATATTAGCGATACACTATCGCCGTTGGGGTCTTATACGTACTGAGGCAAGGATGATAAGAGGTGTTTGCTTCCTCTTCGATATATGGACCCAGTACCATGCGAACAGACCACCTACAGTCCGAGCTAGCGTAAAGGATGGGACATTATACATGCCTTTTTCAACGTCAGATAGTTGGTTTAGCATCATGCTTGATGAACTCACCAACAGCAACGGCAATGCCGCCTGGAATCAGAGGTCGCCATTTCTTGCCAATAGCAAGCGTTCTGATGATGGTGACGAACGCGAATAAAACGGCAGCTCCGATAGCCCATTCCTTAGCCCGATCTGGCAACCCAGAGCCTGTGACAAGTCTTGCGGTGAAGATCCAGACGTAGGCAGTCGGTACTTGGAAGAGATCACCAGGGATTGTGTAGACCCTATACGTCAAACATGTAAGAATCTTTTGAATAATACAGACAGCTCAAGGCATGAGATCTTACTTTGTATAAATGCGATAGATAAAGGCGCTCAGAATAGAACCCACTGTTGCTCCGATGACTTGGCCCCAGAACTGGGCTTTTGGCGCCGCTCCTAGGAGGTGACCAGTCTTGAGGTCTTGCATTAGATCGCCGGCTTGTAAAGCACCGGCCTCGGACTGTGATAAGTCAGTAAATGGCTGTCTGATAAGATTTGGCCAGACGTACCACGGCTCCAGCAATTAGATTGATCAAAACACTAGACTTATGTGATTGTGGAATGATAAGTGCGAAGAACAATTGTGCCAGTTTGCTAATCCCAGATACAGGATTTAGATCGGTTTCGCCCAGCGCCCTGACTCCCATGATACTTAGTACCAGGGCCATAAGGACGGCGATAGTTGTGGCGTAGAGAGGTACGAGATCTCCGAATACCATATGAATTGTAAGTACGCAGAGCGCAATCGATGCAAGAAGGCCAATTGAAACCATACGACCACCGATACGCTGGTGTGGGGGGGCATCTTCTGACTCCACCACGTCGTCTTCGAGGTAGTCATCATGCCGCTCAATGAGACCTGGCGCATCGACATAAAGAAGTGGCGAATGAACATGGCTGAGGGGTTTCCAGAACCCAAAGACGCCATGTTCTTTCACTCGATATCGTAAAGAGGAGGCAAGACTAGCGGCTTTCTGACTGGTAAGGATTCCGCGAAGGCCTACGTAAGCAAGACTCACGATGGCATCCGCCAACATTATTGCCAAAGAGATCCATATGATCCATCCCTTGCTACCATGCTCCCAGTCGTTCACATCACCCGGCGCCCACCCATAGAACTTGGCAAGGGGACTAAGAACTCCCCAGCCCATGACAGCACCAAGCAGCATGTGCAGGGTTGTCTCTGTGCCCATGATGATTCCTTGGCCAATGTAGGCAAAGCTAGGGTTGAACGTCCATAGCCACATATGGGCCGCGGTTGGTCCAAAAATGGGCAGATTGCGCAGTATGGGGAAGAAGTAGGTAGCGAGTGTGTAGAGTCCAGAGCCACCAAAACACAACAGCAACAACTTGATGTTGGCTGCCCAATCTCCTTGATCTGACGGGTCATCTTCAGCGTCATATTGGTGCTCTCGATCTGTATCAGCTGGCCTGAGAGTATCTGACTGAGATGGCTCATCAGGAGGAACAAGGCTGGCAAATCCGCCCTTGGCGGCCGCGTCAAGTTCATCTTTTGTGGTTTGACGACCTCGGCCATGCAGGACCGAGATCAGGACGGCAGTACTAAATCCACTAGGGAATTTGAGGCGCTCACGAATGATGACTTGCTTGCGTCTAATAATGCAGTGTCAGTTTGGTTGGGCCAAGAACAGGGAGGGTTAGCTATAGGCCTACAAAGGGACAGCAAAGACAACACCAAAGTAGCAAAGCCCTAAAGACCAGACTATGAGCTGCCATGTGCTCAGATCGATCGGCCCCTGCTCGTC
>JAPFSC010000322.1:0-51963 GCA_030777805.1 Fusarium sp. MBC 364 | reverse complement strand
TTTCCGACCCTGCCGAGTTCCAGCGCGCAGCAGAACGTTTCATGACCGCAGGCGATGACCTCAAGGCTGCTAAAACGCGACTCGATGCTGTCAAAGCCGACCTTCGCGCTAAGCTGCGGGAGTATGCGGAGAACCAGGAGGACATCGACGAGTCCTTCGACCGTGAGTACGGGCCTGTTTGGGAAGGACTCTACATGCAGATCAAGGAGACTAAGAAAGAGGTTGCTCACTTGGACAAGGAGGAATATGACGCCCTCAAAGCTGTCGCTCACATTGTTAACGGGGAGGTTGCATCTTACATGTCGCGTGCTCGAGTGATCGGTCCGTTTTGAGGATATCGGGACTCGCTTCGCTCAAGAGATCGCGCTGCTCATGAGCCACTGTGGCGCACTTGTCGAAGGTCTTACACCGACAAAACAACAATCACGCCAATGCGCGATCTGCTAGGAGTCAGCAGCCTCCTGAACTAGCGACACACCTTCCTACAGAACAAGCACGAGAGACGCCAGTCAAGCCCGGTGGACGGGGCACTGAATTTCCTGTCGTATCTCGAGCGTAATTTGTATTGTAGTGGGAATAAAATCATTGAGTCTCTCATCACCTGTCTAGTGCATACATGACAACTTCTCTTCAGTGACTGTTCTCCCGGATGTTAGAAGCTTCCGTACTTTGGCATCCATTGCTATTGCTAAACATCCTGAGATGCACATGTACATAATAATCTCCATGTTGCATAGATACATAGGCCACGTCACAGGGCTGCAATCCCATAGTTCCAAATAGGATTAGTAAGTAGACAACTTCCCAATTATCTATTTAAGGTTCTTGAAGGTCAACTATCAAGTCATACAGTTCGGAAGAGAAGCTATCAACGTAGAGGCCAAGGACATCAATTTAAAAGGTGTATGTTCCTTGTGATGTAATATTGTCTTCCCGAAGAGCTTGGTCACCATTGGCTGAAAGATCGGGCAGTGGGCTGATCAAACTACCCCTCGTGACGTGCAAATTGTAACTGCGCCGCATCGTGCCCTTGATAAGCTGAGGCTTTTCCCTCCTTGTTCGTTCTCTTCAACATCATTTCTACCAGCTCAACTGATACAATCTATCTTTACTTTACTCTACACACCCTATCAAACATGGATTTCGCTCGTCACTTTGGGCCAAAAATTACTCAGTGCGAGACGATTATCGGATACTCGTTCAAATCGAAGCTTCTATGCGCCGAAGCCCTGAACGCTGCAGCGGACTCCCAAGCTATCTACACTATGGATGGCTTCTTCCGTTTGATGCCGAAGAACGACCGCCTCGCTGTCTACGGCGATACCGCTGCCACATTCTATTCGGCCGGCATCTGGATGGATCGGGGACTTGAGAAGCGTTCGTTACATCGTTGGACCCTTCAAATATGATCGTGCGCCACTGACATAAACTTCACAAAGGTTCCTGGACTACGCTTCGTAATGACATAATCAGCAACGAGAACCTCGCCCGAGTCGGCAGGAACCATGGGCTTGACGCCTGCATCAATGTCAACGGTGGCACCCTTCGTATTTCACCCGGAATGGTTGCTACGGCTGTCGAAGCTATCCTCGGCGCCGTGGAGAGGGACGGCGGCCTGGACAAACTCGCCCAAGTCATGGGTCATCTGGGTCTCACCCAGCACGCTCTAATTGCATCGGTAACGTTCTATCCCCCGCCTCCCCTCCATCGTATATGCAGATCAGCTGCGTGTTGCTTACTTGATCTTCTAGGTCCCGCCGTAGTTGCCGTGGAATACATTTTTATAAGGTCACCATGGACCCCGTATGCTATCCAAGACTATCAGCCTGGGTGAACTTCTTTTTGGAAGACGTGAGCGGGTCTCTTATTCACTGCTGGTGGGTAAGAGACCCGCTCCGTTGTTCCTTGGAGAAGCCATCTAGGATGGCACTTTTTGATCACGTACGGCGACCATGGTGAGCCTACGAGAAGGAATCCCATGGCATCTACGAAGCCCGGACCGTTTGGTCCGCGAAGAGGCAGCCCCACGTCAAGTCCCAGCGATCTCTGGCGTTCGTGCTGCCTCGACGTCGTGCCTTTTGAGATTGACGAGGATGTACCTAAATTCGCCATTGTCATCGTCGGGTTTCTAACTCAACGGTCTCAGGACTAAGCACGCTCGGAAATGTCAAGGCATCACCTGACTGGTTAAGAATCGCAGAGGACTCGACAGGGATTGTTTGATACTGGTTATTGAGGATTGCTGTATGGAATAGCAAGGAGGACACAAAGACGGGATTGACCCATTGTCATTCATTCGGCATTATTTTGGGGGAGGATACATTTGGAGGAGACGAAATACAGTTTGAACAGTCACTCTTTGGTAAAGGTCTGGGAACCATCAATCAGATTTATTCAAACTCAACTGATTCCATCACCCGAGATCCTGTGCTACGATTTAGCATTGCGGTCTAATGAATGATACTTGGCAATGAGATCACTCTCTTGTTGGCATAACATGCTTTGTGATTAAAATGTGTTGTTTTATTAATACATCAGCGGGTATCTTATCACCAGATGTACCGCTAACAAAGTCCAAATAGCAGTGGCGCCGGCCCGTTGAGAGCTAGTGAACGCCTCCTAACGGAGAGGTCTGAGCGCAAGGAGTGTTAAATTAGCGACCGTTGTCGAAGCCTATAATGAAGCCCATCCATAATATATGTTAGATCAACAATCTTTTGGTTATTAATATATTGCAAATAATCGATATGGGATTACTCCCTTACTCGTGTGCAACCAATTGAAATGAGGCCACCCTGTACAAGTATATTAGCAGGGTTTATTTAAAGGTTGCCCGGGGACATGGCACTTACGTAGGAGTTGTCGCTACAGCAAACGGGTGTTTGGTCGCAAGCGTCAACGTCGTTAATAGCTGAACCTGACAGTACAGGTTAGTTTTGTAGAGTGCTGCTGGTACCCGGAAAATCTCACATGTTGTTCCTACCACAGTGCTTTGATCCTGGATGACAATGCCCAGCAATCCTATCAAGGGACTAACCGCTGGGCTACTCGCGGTCCCAACATTGTTGCAGCATCGCAAAGCGGCTGGTGCACGGCAAAGAGGAGCTACCACCGCGGTGGATGTAGCAGCAGAGATTGACTCTGTTGTAGATTCGGCCTCAGAAGATGTTTGAGATGCAGATTCTGTAGACACCGCCGCTGTCGTGGCTTCTATCGGCAGTTCCAGTGACGAAGGAAATGCAGAAGTGGAAGCATAAGAAATGGTTGTAGTGGTTGTATCAGCGCTAGTTTCGGAGCTCGATGGTCGACAGGGGCTCGCTGAAGCAGCGACTACAGCGATGGACAATGTCAAGATGGAAAATCGCATTTTTGACAGATAAACGGGTGACTTCGAAGAATAAGATCTGGAGTGACAAATGCTGAATTTGAACGAAGAGAAGATCAAATGCATCACGTTTTGAGTACAGAGTAGATAAGGGGCTTTGAAGCGACGCGACGCTAATGCCAATAGTTTCCCAATAGTTCCTGTCACTAGCCTAGATTGGTTCTCTGAGCGAAATGACCTGCAAGTTCTGGCCTTTGTCATTGGAGCGTAGCTTAGAGCCCTGCCCCGCCGACGGACAATAACTATCCTCATCTCAAATGCTTTTCATCAACTCTTTGAAGACTGCAAACGACGCACGCAAATATATCCGCCACAACAGTTCACAGAACGCACGTAGATTAGATACAACATTTAATTTCCTATCTCAGCGGCAAACCCGACTTCTCATAGGCCATATCAATCATCCTTGCCTGAGCAATGCTATCTTCATGGTTGACCCAGAGCCCTGACCCTTCCCTCCCCCGGACACGATTGACAAACTGTTCCAGTTGATGACGATAAGAATTCCAGAACGATTCCCCGGGTTGATCCTTGTCGGCGTCTTTGAATGTGTAGATTTTTTCGACTTCTTTTCTGTCCATTTTTTCAAGATTTTGCCCTCGGTATTGTCACGAATCGTGTATTCATCCTCAATATCGATGCTGTGCCAGAAGGAAGAGATGAGAAAGTTGTGGAGAATGAGCTTGCGACGGCGCCGCTTGGTCTGGTTGCTCGGGACATCTGGTTGTTCAATTTTGATTTCTTTGTGCAAGACAGAAATTTGAAATGTGGGTAAAGTGGTGATTGGAGCCCGTACGTCAGTCACGGCATTGCCAATTCGACCACCAGGAAACCGAAACACTGCATCCGCGGCTTTATCACAAAGCTCATGCGGAGGAGGCGGGTTTCTCGTCTTGCAAGCCACGCACTCCTCGGGCTCATCGCTCATGATTTTCCGCAGAGCATAGAGAGGATATGTCCCCAGCTCTAGTAAAGACCCACCGCCAAGCTTTAAGTCGAAACGAATGCCACCTCTAGGGATGATATAAAACGGAAGCTTCGCAATGGCATCAGCTTTGTCGATCTTGGGAGTATCAACTAGGGTAAGGAAATATTGCCATGTGGGCTGAAAGCTGAAATGTATCGCTTCAAGAAGAACTGGGGCATTGGGCTGTTGAAGAACTGGAGATCGGAACAAACGTTCAGACTGAGCCGCATTAACTGTCGCTGGCTTCTCAATGATCACATGCTTCCCTTTCGATATTACCTTTAGGGCCCATTCACAGTGCAGGCCGGCTGGGAGTGGGATGTAGACTGCGTCAATGGAAGGATCGTTCAGAAGCGCTATCAAGTTTGCGTTAGACACTTCCCTTCAGGAAAGATAAGAGGAAACCATCACCATCGTAGGAATCAAAGACGTGGGGGATTTCGTGCTTTTTAGCATATCCCTCTGCTTTGCTTCTGTCCCGGGCTGCAACGGCTTGGATGATCACTTCTGGGTGGGACTTGGCAGGATGGAAAATGCCAGACGGCCTGTGTCTAATTAGTTTCCGCATCGCCACGTTCGCTGCCGGGTCTGGACCTACCCTATGTTTGCTGCACCCATAATACCGAGTTTCAAAGCATTGTCATGCTTGGGTGGAGTTGGAGGAGAGGAAGACTGCCAGTTGCGGTGGAAAAAGCCAAAGATTGAAGCCATGATAAGAACCGACAACAATAGGAAAAGTTTGACTGGTAAAATGGGAAGAAGGTCTGGACCTCATTTGTTAACCATCCTCAGGGCATCAGTGGAAGTGGCCTCTGGAGGTATTAGAGACGATATAGCCTGGTCATTTTATACCAGCTTAGATCAATACTTAATGTTATTATGGTAGTCTAGGTCTTGGGGGACAATCCTTCCAAAGTCACACAGCCTGACATTATTACCTGTTTGGATCTAGCGTCAAGTACGGGTGTGGTATTCATATCTGACATTATTTCCGCTTCAAGCTTACTCCGACGGACGCGGACTCCTTAACCTTCCGACATCATGTCAGCACATGCCGTAGGAGACTATAGCTAACACTAACTTCATATACCATCGTATCTCTACCTAACAGCAATGTACGATAGCCACTTATCACAAGATCGCCCACTTGATCAATGGAGCTCGAACAGGTTAACACGCGGAAGAAGATACAGAACCGCATTTATAAGCGTGCATCGAGTACGTCCATCTTACTGTACTTATCCTTCAGGATGTATTTGGCAATCACTGCAATAGAGATCCTGACTGTTCTTACATAGGATTGCGAAAGCGTAATGCTAAGTTGAACAGTACGTCGAGTCAATTGTCTGTACATCGTTGGCGGCTTGATGAGGCGTTGTTTGACTTACCCATCTTGCCACCTGGTTCCCAAGACCTGGAGCACCTCGATCAATGCAGCTCTCAACTTTCGGGTCCGTCGGATGATAAGCAACCACCCGGGAATCCGTCGGAGCAAAGCGCGCCACAGATATGGTTCCCTCTTCCTTCCGACAATCTGCTCCAGCTGGTAGAGTTTAATGTCCTTCGAGGCCTGTTGCAAAACAAGATCATGGTCGACTCCCTTACTGTACCTTGCCAAGTACTAGGCCCTCACTCCCATACCTTTATTAGTAACGCAGCTGTTTTCAGACTCTCAACTATCCTGCCTGTACACCCGGAATGCTCTGGTGCGTTAGCGCCAACATGGTTACAAATGAGCGTCAACCACTTCTCATGGATCGACAGTCTCCCATGTCCTGTCCTGCGAGAGAACATCATAAGACACGAGTTTGAGTTTAGCCATGCAGACTTTGTAAAGGACCTGGTGGGAAACCTGATGAACTTGCAGATATTTTACCGGCCGCCTTCACTTTCAAGATCCAATCCCGCCTCTATCGACATGACTGCTCAGACAGGCCTTATGATTTGGGGAGAACCTTACTTGGTGTCTAGCTGGGAGATAACGCCGGGATTCATCAGGAAATGGGGCTGGATGGTAAAGAATTGTTATGAACTACTTAGTTCTACAAACCTGTGGAGAAAACTAAGAGGCGAGGGACCTCTTTCTTCTGCAAACATTTTCACTTTTGAAGAAGTCAGGACAGATGGGTGAGGCGACCCGGGGATATGACCGGGAATATGGCTCGAAGGTACCAACGATAAGATAAGATAAGGCCCGATACTGAGCTTCATCCACATGGATTTCATTATCTCCTGCAGTACTCTGGTCACAGGTTAGGTCTTCCTGCTTCCTAGATAAAAAGAATAGGGCTTTCTAAGGTCCTTTTCAAAATATTAAATTCATTGAAATATAATAAGTCATCATTGAACATCGGTCTTTTGGCCCTTGACAGGAGAAAATAGTAGTAGTGGAGGCTCGATTAATAGCATGTAAGATACATATCATAATATTAATAAAATAGCATATGAATCACCAGAGAATAGTATGAGTCCGAAGTGCAAATCTAAGTTCAGCTGTGTTATTAAACATGAGTATATAAGTACACGTGGTAAGTAACCGTTATCCCTCCAATCACGCCATCGATATCACATCTTACGAAGCCTCTTATCTAGCCCATCACAAGCTCCGAAACGCCCAAATGTCTCTCCCCGTAAAGCGAACCATTATTAATACAGAGATGACGTCTTACTGTATTTTACATTTAAGAAAGCACCTCGACTTCCGAGAAAATAAATCTGTAGTTTATACATCATGGCCGACCCATCAGCAGCCCCGTTGCTACATTCGCAACAAATCTCATATGAATCAATATCTCCGCATCAAGATGGCGAGATTGCGGGGAATATACAGCCCAGCCGCCATGTAGAAGATGACGTCCTCCCCGAGACATCCGCCATCGGCCGCAATCTTTCATGGCAAAGCGCCTACGTCATCGTGATATCCCGCGTCGTCGGCAGCGGCATCTTTGCCACGCCCGGCACAATCGTCCAATCCGTCGGAAGCCCCGGTTTGGCTTTGTTGCTCTGGCTCTTCGGCACCTTCATCGCGGCGTGCGGCCTTGGTGTATCTCTCGAGTTTGGCTGCATGCTACCCCGGTCGGGAGCCGATAAAGTCTACCTCGAGTTTGCGTACCAATGGCCCAGGTTGCTCGCTTCGACGCTCTTTGCCATGTATGCGGTGCTTCTAGGATTCACGGCGAGTAATTGTGTTGTGTTTAGTCAATATGCTTTGTTTGCGCTTGGTGTTGATAAGCCCAGCGATGAGTTGAGGAAGAGTCTTGCTGTGGGACTGCTTACGTTTGTGTGCGTTACGCATAGCATTTTCCCTAAGGCTGGAATCAAGATACAGAATATCCTGGGCTGGGTCAAGATTGGCATCATAGTATTTATGATCCTCTCCGGCTTCTACGTTGTCATTATCCGACCAGATACAAGCGCTGCTCCGACTGGACAACTTGCGTGGGAGCATTTATGGGACGACAGCAAATGGAGCTGGGGCGTCATTGCAACGAGTCTCTTCAAAGTCTTCTACTCGTTTGCAGGTCTTGACAACGCGGCGAATGTCATGAATGAGGTCAAGCATCCGGTGCGGACGTTGAAATCGGTCGCCTTGACTGCGCTGGCCACTTCATGTGGTTTGTACATGCTTATCAACGCGGCATACCTGTTGGTCGTGCCGATTGGGGAGATTAAAGCGAGTGGTGAACTTATTGCTGCGTTATTTTTTGAGAGGTTGTTTGGTGAGAGCTTTGGACGGATTGTTCTGCCTACTGCTGTAGCGCTGTCTGCGATTGGGAATGTTATGGTTGTTGCTTTCGCCATGGTACGTACATCAACGACAAAATGTTACAATACTAACCGTCACTACCAGGCTCGTACGAAGCAAGAGATTGCGCGACAAGGCTTCATCCCGTACTCTGCTATCCTGTCTTCCTCCCGACCCTTTAATTCACCCCTGGGTGGATTCGTCATACACTATATACCATCATTTCTCGTCTTGACCCTCCCATCCTCTGACACGATCTACTCATTCATCCTGAATATCGACGGCTACGCGGGGCAACTAATCGGTCTAGCCGTCGCCATCGGTCTTCTTAAGCTTCGACTACAACGTCCAGACCTCAAGAGGCCGTTCAAGGCGTGGATGCTCGCTGTGGGGTTGAGGATAGCCATGAGCTGTGCCTTGATAGCGGCTCCGTTCTTCCCTCCAGGCGGCTACGAGGGTGACGGCTTTTACGCCATGTATGCTGTGTTTTCATGGGTTATCTTGGTAGTTGGCGTCGTGTACTGGTATTTGTGGACGATTGGCGTACCGGGTTGGCGAGGAACAAAATTGGAAGAGGAGACAGATGTATTAGCTGACGGGACAACTATTACCAGACTTAGATATAAGTCATAGAGATACACACTTGATTGAAGGTGCGTCTCTATATAGCTGAACCAATGAAACCTAACCTTTCTGACTTCGTAAATCCACCAATACCCCGCACTCTTCAATCGCAGCAATATCTATTCCTACTTATACAATTACTTGTCTGATCGCCCTTTACTGCACTGCTCTCCTGTTCTTTTACCTAAAATACTAAGACATCCAGGATAATGATCAACGAGGACGAAAAGTATTTTTGCCTCAGTGGCGATATCCCTGTTGGCGGACCCAGCACCTGGCATGTTGTCAATTGGGACCAGAGACGGGTAGTTTCCGTGACGATGGATGGAGAGCAAGACGACGACGCACTTGCGATTGAACATTATAGCCGCCATAGCGAAGATCTGCCTCCAGAGGTCTACAGGATATACGTGTCTGAGACTGGCGAGATTATCAAAAAGTATATCGATGCCAAATACGATATGAACTACTGCATACACTACCCATCCTTGGGAGACGCAGCTCTACCCGAGGGTATTCAGACAGTACGGCGAGACGAGCTCGAAGAGCTTGAGAGACTCGGTCCTGATGCAGACCTTGTTGCGTACCCCCCAGGCAGAGGTCCTTATGCCAGAAAGGTAAAACTTTGATCCATTCTTGACGTGTTATGCTCTTCGATTAATTAACAAATGAGTAGGTCGTTTTCAAATACTACTTTTTGTGGCAGTATGCTAAGAGATCATGGAAGGAGATGAATCTATGGATGCGTCTCCCACTGCACCCAAATATTGTCCCATTCGACCGAGTCGTCATTGACGAGCTTGAAGGTCACGTTGTTGGGTTCACCAATATCTACGTACCTGGTCGTAATCTAGAAGAGAACAAGTCACGCACCTTTAAGTTCAAGTGGCTACAGCAGCTTGTCAAGGTTGTAGACGACTTGAACCTTGAATGTGGTATCTCACACCAGGATATCGCTCCACGAAACCTCCTTGTCGACGAGACTACAGATTCTTTAATGCTCTTCGACTTCAACTACGCGGCTCGCATTAACCATCCATCTGATGAGGGGGAAGGATATGACAAGAATCGCAACGATGTAAAGGGCGTCATATTTACTGCTCATGAGATTATCACACGAGACGATGACGTGCGGAGTATACCTCACGAAGAGCAGAGTCTCAATGACCTCGGAGAAGTTTGGGCTACGCATCCAGATGTCAAACTAGACGAGCCAGTTGAGTCATACCAGCGTTTACTGCAAGACTGGCGAAAGCGGAGAGAAGGGGTCATGCATTCAGGAAATGCTCCCATTATTCTCGAATGACCATCATTGCCCAAACCCCCTCAGAAGACGATTACCCTGAAAAGGGTAACTGGAGATGAAACTCAGCTTACAGTAGATAACTTCTACGAGAAACGACAGGATGTACGGGCCAGGGGTGGTCAGGCTCTAAGTTGGGAACGCCCACCACAGAGGGCTTTATCTAATGGGACTCATGTGCTTTCTACCGGCGAGATCATCCACAGGTAGCACTTAGTAAACTCTGAGCTCTTATATCCTCTACTGGTGCGTGCTACTGTCATAGCAGCAGCATTACCACAAACTCTTACGTGCCCTTGTACCTCTTCATGCGGAGATTAAATACAAAAGGACGTGATAGGTTAGGGATGTTCACTTTTGACCCAGTGAGGTTATTACAACAGTGCCGGACTTTATGCCAATGCGGTTCTTCAACAATCAGGATGACATGGCTCTCTGTACTATGAGCTCTTCGCAGCCAACTGCCGATACAGATGATCTTTCTTGCAAATGTTCTCTCTTTGATAATGAAATCACTCGGTGCGGTACTAGTTTGAAGGATTGTCATACATTAAGTCCACATAATAACCCAATCAGGCATTATTCCCTCGAACGATCAGATAAGGTTTTCTCGATATTTACACTTTGCAAAGGGCATTATGACTCCTTTGCTCACACATGACCTTTTCTTGCCCTGCCCTATGGATAAGGTCTAGGCACAACATAAATGTCTTTCTTTTCTTGCTTTGATCCGGCCTTTTTCCTCTTTCTTCCACATTCCCTCGAACTATTGGATACAAAGTTCCTGTACAAGACCACTAATACGAGTGTCTTTGAGGTCAAGCTCGTCATTACCGAAGGAGTCTTCGGATAATCCCAGTGTTTCCTGTATAAACGTAGGAAAACCATCTTTCATAAACCTAAATACGCCCAGTCTGACACAAATTGTCTCGTCTTTTGTAACTTCCAACGGGGATAAAACAAGACCATTGGCAAAGCTGATAGTCCTAAGTCGGAATGGCAAGATCAAGAGCTCCGAACTCCGTTCATTTTGAAGCCTAGAGTAACGCTGTGGATCCTCAGCAACGGACAGCTGGTATTCATCCCAGTCAATTTGAACCGCCACTTCTTCCACAGGATCTCGGTCAGGACGACTGAGAAGGTTCTTCAGCTTGAATCCGTTGGGATCAACATCCGAGCCACGATCTGACCCAGCAAGGCCTAGATCCTTTTCAGCACAATTCGTGAGGCACCCTCGCAAAACAATTCCACGTAGACGCAATGTCGAACCTGTAAAGCTGTGTAATGCGTTGGGATCCTCAGATTGGACCGACACTTCCAAAATCTCAACGCATTTCGTGTCCCGCCATTTTGTCCTGAATACTGGATCATAAACCACCGGTGCATCCATGTTTAGCCAAGACCAGGTAGGAGCCACATATGGTTTGATAGTTCTGATGGTCTGATGCGGACGTGAAGTGGCGCAAACGGACCAACATAGTTGGTATTCCAGGTCGTACCGCCATAGACCAGCGATATACGTATCTTTGGCTGTTTCACGGAGCTCTGCTGCCAGACCAGCGAGGGCGATTGACTTGTCAGTCAGATATGTGAGATGGCACTTCGAATAGGCCGCTACCAAAGTCGGCCAAGTAACTCGTGGTTCGAGGTTCTCTAAATAGTCCAAATGTGACCAATGTTCCGCTTGATCAATCTTCTCCATATATCCCGGATCCTTAAGAAGAGCTTCTATCTTTTCCCTGCGGCTGGCATCCACAGGGGAAAGATTCCATATTTGGCCTACCCTTTGCTCGTGGGGTGACTGATTACTGTCAGGAGACTCTTCTGAGGCGCAGGTCCAGCGACATGCCCAGTAAATTTGGGACTTTCCAAATCCTAACTGTCTTGGTGTTAAATAACGTTCTTGAACCACCCATGCTCTCGAGTTCAAAGGTGCATCTTCGATGTCTTCTTTTTCGAATGCATATCGGTATGTCGAATCATCTTCAAATTGATACTCCTCACCCTGTAAGGTTAGAATAGTCGGGGCTTCCTTTGGGGAGAATAAGCCCTCGGAACTGTCCGCTGCCCTGAGAGCGGCGATATTACAGGCGGAATGCTTATAGATGTATCCCATGACAGATGATTGAGACTTCCAATCGTCTTTATCATTTTGGATGATGCACAGTGAATCAATCCATATGTACCGAATCCCTAATGCCGCTGCGACAACCAAGGCATCGCGGTAGGTTGCAGGTAGAACAGAACAGAGGGAAGGCGTTATTAGATCATTAAGGTTTTGTTTCGTAAGTCTGATATGGTTGCTTGATCCCCAGCAATGGCTAAGTGTGAGATAATCCGCTTCTCCAATTCTGTCTCCCAGCACGAGCTGCCATTTCTCGACGTTTCCATTGCTGTCGGTAATGATCTCAACAAGTCTTTTAGGTACGAACTTGGGCGATTTATTTGTTGAGCTTTGGCAAAAAGAATGAGATTCCAAACATTCGTGGAACCATTTGCGCCACAAATCGGTGGTCTCGGATGTCGACGACAAATGCAGGTTGGGTTGACTTGTGACATCGTATTTCCCGTCGGACCATGCTTTCCTCATCCGATAGCGGGCCTCCAAGTGAACATCTCCATACGAGCCTTCGACCAACACTCTCCTCATCCCATATGGTCGCAAAGAAACCGTAAGCTGGAAGTCATGTGTTGTGTTTGGTCTTTGATTGCCAGTTATTGATTCCAATATCTTGCGACAGATGAGGCATCCAGACCCGGCAGATATTTGAAGTTCTGTGAGATCATTGTGTATCTTGACCTGTCTTGACGCTTTCCCTATATCGCTCGTTGGCCACAACTCGTCATTGGCGATAAGTATAGCAGCTTTGCAATTTTGACAAAGCATGGCGTGCTCTAAACAAGCGATAATTAGAGCCTGGAAGATGGACAAGTATCCTAGGTCACCAGATGCGAAGGTCAGTGTCGATGAGCGTGCTATAACATCAGAAATGAAAAGCTGACTATAATTCCCGCACTCACGTGAGCCTCGTCAAAACGCGATAAGCGCTACCCTACGCCCTAGTGTTCAAGTTCTACTAGTAATTTATCACTTCGATCATTAACTCCTAATACAATCACTAAAATATACCTCTCTTGACACTTCTACAAGATATGAGGACAAGGAACTTACTGCAACTAGTCCCGTCGATGGAAGCGTCTTGACCCCGGACAGTTGACTCAATGCATGATGTGACTATCGCTACATATCATTGAAACGATTCAATGAAGCTTCAATTTAACGGAATCAAACTATATATCGCTTCTGTTCTTCAGAACTTCGGATGACACCACTCTTCACTTACACATCCATCATATCGTTACTGCTTTACAAAATGGATCGTATGACCCAGGATCAAACAGTCTAGCCGTTATAGGAGACTAGATTACATAAGACGTCAGCGGTACAAGGGGATCGACATCGAGTACAAAGCGTACCAGCGCTTGGGTCAGTATCAGTCATCCCATTCTGCTTGCATATTGGTTCTGTTATTGGGTTTTAACATCAGTGGTTTATACTATAAATAACAGAACTGCAGATATCAAAAGCCCTTCCGAACTTCCGAACTAACTGAAGATCAACACTTCGTCTACTGAACAAGCTCCCATTCCTCGCCGTGGCCCTCGATCTTGGTAATCAAAGCACTACCAGAGTTCCCAGTCTCTCCTTCAGCGAGAAAATTCCTCTTGAGGTCGCTGTAGTACATACGGCAGCTGTGGCCACTCAGGACAACCTCGCTGTTGTCACTCACAGAAACATACTTCTTGCTGCTTTCACCGCTCACTGGAGCGATGGAAATCTCGTCACTCCCAATGATAACAGTCTTCTTATCATCATTATCTCTGTCAATACGAAAGACGAAACGAGTGCGTCCCTGGGTGGTAGCCCAGATCTGATCGTTCTTAGCGAGCCAGTAAAGCTCTGGGTTCGACTTGGAGCGGATGTAGAAACTAAAATTTATTGTATTAGTGAATGAGGGATCTCGTTGCAGAGTCATGAAGCATACGATTTGCCGTTGGCGACATCAGCTCGCTTAGGTTGGTCAAAAGTGGGAATATTCCTGTGGCCAGTGTCGCTCAGAAGCGAGTAGATAATCCTATCATTGAAAGAAGGACTAAGGTCCCATGCGTTCTTGCCTGCGTTGTTCCATGAGTAGAAGTCAGGTGACAGACGCTTGACGTCGTTGTCTTTGTTGGCGGACGCCTCACGCCACCACTCATCAATGGTTTCGGCGTCAGGTGCAGCGAGGATGTACCGCCAGTGGGGTTCCGAAGGTAGCTATCAGTTGGGTCAGGTATGGGGTCTTGTTTTCTTTTTTTTTTTTTTTTTTTTTTTTTGTGACATGAAAAGAGTAGTCGGGGGCCGAACGTACATATTTGAGAAATGCGAAGTAAACCATTGTAAATTTGGATATCACACCGATTTAAGCAAACAATTGTAATGGTAGTTGTAAAGTGATAGAAACTGAAGCTGAGTGTAGGATGAGGATAGAAGCCTGGATCTCAGCGTTTTCCAGCCTGCCCTTTATACTTGTGACAGCGCTTCTGAACCACAGAAGAGTTAACACCGGAATCTCAAGTTGCAGCTGATTTTTTCTGCTCGAATGCCACATTCTACGCTCAGGCCCAATCGCATACCTTTCTGAGACATTGCATCATGTTGTCTTACCGTCTTGACGTAGCACGTATCCAAAAGCCCAGATTTGGAATGTAAGGGTTGAACGTGGCTTGCTGAAAATCTTAGCTGACCAGCATACATAGATCAACCATTGTGAGATCAACTTCACATTAGCGCCTAGGAGCGACAGGAAGTACTTCGAGTTCAAAAATATGATGAGATCTAGCCGATGGGGTTAGGCCGATTGCTACGGAGCTGTGCATTGATTCAGTCAAATCTCTCATATGCCAGAGACAATGACGAATGAAAATCATAGATAGCGCTGAGGATGAGGCCTTAAATCGACGATCTTAGATCTGTTGTTTTGCCAAGTACCCTGTAGAGACTGGTGATTCAACAATCAGGAAGAAGAATCACTTTGAGGCCCGAAACCTCACTTATGCAGTGGGACTCAGTTGGCTTGAAACTATTGGCTCAGTTGGGTCCCTCAGCGATTAATCGGTTCGATCGTGCGTCAGCTTCTACTCGCGTTCGCTAGGTTCATTGGGGATACTTGGACTATAGTTTTGGCCGATCAATTAATGCTTTAGTTAAATACCGGCCACCACTGATCAGACACTCGGAAGCCCAGCTCCCGAGAACCTGATTTACAGAGAATCCATTTCAGAGGGAGATATGCAACCGTGGCGTAGCTGAATATGTCAGAGCGGCAAGCGAATAAACTAATGCAAGTCAGCCTCAATGGGAGTGGCTAGGGAACGGGACGGCACGGCGACCCCGGCGTTTTCCAATTTGAGTTTAATACGTCTCGGACTGATCGCCTTATCTAGGACTCATTTTAGTAAGAATCGTCGACCCAAGCGACGATCATTTCAAGGCGCAAGCTGATATGGTTGTTAAAACGGCTAGTGATCGTTGGAGTACACCAGCTGAAGCCGGGAAGCATGTGGATTTCGATGTAGATCTTAACTGGAAAGATTCGATAGATACCTGAAAAGGAAAAGACTATCGAAATAACTGACAGTAGTCTCACCTAGGTGAAGCCAAGAACAAAAAGTTGAGACTGTCTGCGAGTATTCGTATCAGTCTCCCTTCTCCCAGGTTCTTGTACTGGGCGAGTCAATTGGCGGACATCAGCCAATCGATCGTGTTGATGGTGACCCATGGACCTGAGCCATGGGAGTAAAAATGATGTATCAAATTGAGGGAGGGAAAGTTTTAGAAACGAGGCTGGGTCGAAGAAGCTAGTGAGACTACAGCGGCCGCTTCCTCGCGGCAATTGGTACGTCTTCTCGGCAGAGAGACCTTGGATCTCGATGGAAGATAGATTGAGTTAGAGCACTGAGGGACTTCGACTCCAAGGTAGATTGTAATGGTAAGGTGAACTATTATTGATCACTAGTGACGCGGCGGCTGAGCTGAGACATACATTGCCGGGGGCAGGAGTGAATGGGTTTTTGAAAGGTTAGAGTAGAGGTAAGACTGAGGATTAACAAGGCAACTAGAGGTATATATTCCGAGTGCCTATCTCATGCACTGTCCAGATAGACAACCACCACTTTCAATACACTCTTCTCCTCCCATACACCTCTTGTTTGTTCTCAGCATGCACCAACATTGGAAGGCTATCCTGACACTGTCGGCTCTCGCATCGAGCACCGCAGCAAAGGACATCCCTTTGGATGCTCAGCTTATCCTTCAGCAACCCGGTCTACCATCCCTGCTTAGCAACAATGGTAGTAGCAAGGGTCTCGATATTCCAACCACTCGTCCACACAGGTCTATCGATCTGAGTGAGATTGTCCCCGCCAAAGACTCTGCTGGTAACCATCGCTGCTGTCCCATTGGAACAGTCAACGATGGCACCGGCTGTGTTTTCCCGCAATCTTCAGTTTGCCCTGAGGGGACGTACCTAGATGGCAACAATTGCATCAGCAGGGACCCTCCCAAGTGCGAAGAAGGTCTTGTCTACAATGGCCGAAACTGCATTGGCCCTGGGCCCAGCTGTCCTCCAGGAAGCTGGTTCAACGGCGACGCCTGTGAGTCTGAGGCTGGCCCTGGATGCAATCCTGGCTTCAGGTATGACCAGGGTGTCTGTATTTCCCTCGCTGATCCGGGATGCCCTCCTGGATTTACTCTCAAGAACCGGCTTTGCACTTCAAGTACACCACCCCGGTGTAACCCGCCTCTCAAATTCGAAGAGGGGAGCTGTGTCGGCTCTAAGCCTCCGTCATGCCCCCCAAACACAAAACTCTCAGACGGTAACTGCATTGGCGAATCTCCTCCGTCTTGCCCTCCTGGCTATACCATTGAGAACAATGTCTGTACTCATGAGACTAAGCCAAACTGCCCAATTGGCTCGTACTTTGATGGTTCCACTTGTGTATCGAATAAGCCCCCTTCTTGTAAGCCTGGCTTCTTCAATGGCAAGGTCTGCGAGGATAAGCCGTCCTGCCCGCCTGGCTTTGACTTGAAGGGGCGAGTGTGTTCTTCTGAGAGCAAGGCAACTTGCGAGGTTGGTACATTTTTCTCTACCGATGCCGCCACTGGTAACTCTGCTTGTTGTCACAAGAACTTCCAGTTTAATGGAGAGAAGTGTTACATGACAGCTGAGAAGGAGGATGAGTGCCCTCCAGGATCCCACTACGATAATGGAAGATGCTGGATTTCTCCTCTGGCGGAGCCGAGTTGCCCTACTGGAGGAAAGTTCAACGGCAAGGTCTGCATCGTTCAGTCAGTACCGGAGTGTCGATCCGGGACATACACTAATGGGAAGTGTCTTATCTCTGAGGATCCCAGTTGCCAAGGCGGTGCTGTCTTTGACGGTGAGAAATGCGTTATCGAGAAGCGCGCGACTTGCCCTCCAGGTTCATCTCTCAGTGGCAAGAAATGTATTTCGAGTCATGATCCGACCTGTGAGCCTGGCCAGATCCTGACTGGAGATCACTGCACTCATGAGCAGCGCCCTGAATGTCCCGAGAAGTCAATACTTGTTGGCAGATACTGCAAATACCCTGATCTTCCTTACTGTGAGGATGGTACCAACCGACACGGTAACGACTGTACCTCTCCAGTGACCCCTGATTGCCCGGCCGGAAGCTCTTTCAACGGGAAGAGCTGTGTTTCCACCACTCGTCCCGAATGCAAGCCTGGGTATATCTTCAATGGCTCTACTTGCGTTTCTGAGAAGGATTCTCCAGACTGTCCAAAGGGTATGCATTTTGATGGCACCAATTGTGTGTCTAAGAAGCGTCCTGACTGTACCAATGGTCGAATTTTCAACGGACGTGCCTGTGTTGACAAGAAGGACCCTTCGTGCCGTCCAGGTCTTGTCTTTGACGGTACCAGCTGCGTTTCCAAGTCCCCCCCTCGCTGCGAGCCTGGCACAAGCTGGAACGGAAGCAAGTGCGCATCGGAGAAAAACCCAGGTTGTTCTCCCGGAATGAATTATAATCCTGAGACTGAGACTTGCGACTCCGAAACCAAGCCTGATTGTCCTGTGGGTACTGAGCTTAGAGGCGATATTTGCGTGTCGCTGAAGCCGCCCCAGTGCCCCACCGGAACTACTCGTAAGGGCGGCAAGTGTGTCTCTCTTGACCCTCCCGAGTGCCCTCGGGGTCTTACTCCCAGCAATGGTCTTTGCGTCTCCCCCAAGCCTCCTGGGTGTGGTGAAGGTACCATCTTTGACGGCAAGCGATGTGTTATTGGCAAGACCCAAGAGTGTTACACCTTGCATACCTGCCCACCTGTTGGCGCTGCCGGATTGTCTGCTCCGCCTGTCCAGGTTCCTCTAGCTGCTGAATAATTCTCTTTTGTTATACCTTGTTAGTTTGGAGACAGTATACAATTGAAACAATACGACTTTATTTCGTTGTCCGTGATTTTAGAATTGCAATGTTTCCTCATCTAAATGCTGGGTAGAACCTGTTTAACTTGGTACGACGTCTATTCAGGTCTGCTAGTGACACACCTGGTGATAAAGATGCCCGCAAGCCATTCAACACGTTGCTCTTGTTCCACTTGTTCAACCATCTAATGAAGGTGGTCTCTGATTATCTGAGAGATCTCTGGTTGATTCGATCCCGGGAAAGGGACTCTCGACGACTGAGACGGTAGGTAAGTTGAAAGGTAAGACACGCACCAAGACTCGGGTACTTGCGCCAAGGCATTGTAAGCAACCACAAGAAGAGCTAGACTGCCTAGCAGAAGCGAGGTCAATCCGAAGTTAGCCATATTGTTTGATAGGACTTGAAGTTTGCAAGAATAAGGATGGGAGTCACGATTATTGAACATGATAGCGGAGGGGCAGCAGGTATATAATGATCTTGGAAAGGTTAATAATTTAATCAGTAATGTGAGATGCTTTGGAAGGGAGAGTCAGTTCGTGATGTTTTTCTAGACCTTCTCGAGCGAGGACTCAGAATGTTCCTACTTTGAAATACCACGTGCAGAGATCAAGCGGTGTTGATGTTTCACATGGCAGTGGGATATCACTGGCTGGTTTTTTGAGAGTCGTATCTTTCCTATTGGTTCAAAAGGTTTCAATTGCTGATCCAGCATGATGCAAGGGAGGACCGTCATTCCATATATTTCCAGTGCAAATTGACCCCGAGTCCGTGTCTCGTGATTGGCCCCCGACACGAAATGTCTCAGGATTATGGAATATGGCTACCAATCCTCAAATGTTGAATTCATGTCTTAGACTGATGCTCAGGTACGACATTTAAATCAGTCATCAGGTCTGGACCACATTGTACGAAAGTCCAGCGGCTTTCATCTTCAGTGAAATCTTGTTCTGAGAGGTTCTACCTCTGTAAAGTCCATCGTTCCGGAAAATGCGATACATATATACGAACACCTGTTGCGCCATGAAGCAGAAGTCTAAATCCTATTATATACAAGAAAGCACAAATTTCGCATCCGTCTAAATCACAGTAAACGCAACACCTCCAATAATACCCGCTGCCATCACACCTGTTATGACAACAGCTAGTACCTTATCCATCGCTGTGATGGTTTTGTATTCAGGTTTGTCATTGCTGACATCAAGTCCGGTGTTACCTGCATTCGGATTTCCTTTTGACGTTCCGCCAGTTTTCGTCGTCACAGGCGGTTTCGCTTTCGGCACGAGAGTATACTGGATAGCCTGCAATGCACTCATTTGCGGTCCGACGCCAACGATTCCATCAAACTTGTCGGACAACCACGTAAAGCCACAGGCTGTACCTGCTACACCTTTGAATCCCTCCGCAGGCGCTCCTGTGCAGACGGCAGCGGCTTTTTGCGCAGATGCTCGTAGGATCTTCATGATGCGTTCGGAGGTGTGGGGTGCGACGAGTGAAGTGGTAGCCATCCATCGGGTAAGATACCCTTTGAAGGTCTGTTGATCCAAGTTGCACAGCTTGTGTTCCTCACAGAATTGTTCATAAAGAACACCGTTCTTGGTAAATTTCACCTCAATATCCTTCAGTACTCCATCGACAGCAGTTTTCCACTTGGCCTTCCCGGTCAAGTTGTACATGGCCGCCGCTCCATAGAGATAAATGCCGGTATTGTAGGACCATTGGTTAGTGTCCATAGAGCTAGGGCATTTTCCAGCGAAATGGAGTCCATCCAAAATCTGGTAGTCCTTTGTGATGAGTCCCATCTTTTCCTCCCAGTTATAGACTTTCTCGGCCCAGTCTGCATATGTGCTGTTTCCGGTATAGCGCGCAAGGCGCGCAGCGATATTGAAGAAGCAGCCGTTGGAAATCGAATTCTTGTAGTCGTATCCCACATTCCAGGTAAAGATTTGCCAACGAAGACCGCCGCCGCAATGTTCTGTATCCCAACGGCTGACATATTCGTTGAAAACAGCTTGAACCAGTGCAAGCCACTGTGGCTTATCCTCTGGAGGGTCGGGAAACTTGTGCTCAGCAGCTGACATAGCAGCGACGGCCCAAAAGCCTTGATCGTCGTTTCCTTCCGTCATAGTCTGGTTATCGGGCATGTAGTCATTCTCAGTACCCACTTGATGTATCATAGCTTGTTTGGTGATATCGTTGTAAGTTTCATCGCCGGTGAGCCACCAGTAGTCGATCAATGTGCCAAACATTCCTCCTGCTATCCACCAGTAGTAAGGGTCTGGTAGATTTCCTGGCACGTCGCCAGTATTATTTCCAGTATAGTATTTTACCAAGCCGTGGGCGACAGTACTCGCAGCTTGTTTGATTGACTCTAGACATGGTGAGTTATGAAGCACTGGGAGGACCGGCAGACTTACTCTCATCATCCCACTTCACATCGACAGCGCTACCAAGGCCAGCCAAGGCTGAAGTCACAGCGAACAAATTGAGTATGGACGGCTTCATCTTGTCGACAAATGATAAGCAGCAGAACAGAGCCAAGCATCAAGTGAAAGACTGGGCGAATGCCAAGTTGTTTCTTGTCTATATATCTCCTGGACATGAAAATGAGAAAAGGAGGAGGACAAATGCCAAGCTTCTCGCTTAACGACATACGAAATGGAGAGTTATTGGTCAATGAAATGAGGTCTTTTTAGCAGCGGGTAGAAGCGAGTGGCGGTGATCCCTAGTCTAAAACTGGTTGTGAAATACGATTTCAGGTTGAAACGAGGCAGTGCAAAATTGTAATTAAATGTGTAAGAGAAAGGATAGAGTATCGCAACCGCCTGTTAAGTGTCCAGCATAGTATTGACAGATGGTGGCGACCTTCTTGTACCGTACATTAGATCACGTAGCTAACATTTAAGCATAGGTTTTAGGTGAATTGTCTCCATTGAATAAACAGCAACTTCTCCGTATTATCAGCAACATCAATCCGCTCTCGCTCTAGAACACTAATCTTCAGGGCACCCTTGGCTGGTGCGGTGAATCCCATACTGAAGAGGGTTAGCAGCTTGCTAATGTTGAACGGGAGATTAACTCTAATCTTAAATACGGTGTGGGGCCCCAGCGTAGCTTGATGCAAAACCCCTTAAGATCCTGCAGGGACCAGTACCCTGTAGATAGAATCATGTGTTAAAGTAACAATGTCTTTGTCACTCTGTCTCGCCTCATGCTCTCCGTCTCGGTGTGAACCAGTGTCAAATTGAGTTACATGATTGATTCCCGTCTTAGTCTTTAAAGCCGCTGCTGGAAGATTATTCTTGATTGTAGCGTCTCGAGTTGTAGGTACCTCAGGCTTTCCGATGATGACAATTATTTCGATGCCATGCCTAGATTAGGTCTTGTGGGATGCATTCGCTTGGGTGGAGGGTGGTTGTGGGCAAGATGATGTTGTATTTTCATCTGACGCGCTGGTGTCGAGCAGCAAGTTTCACGCGTCGATGTTCGTCGTGGAGCGCGCTCAGGGTGTCAGAAGAATTGGCCACTAGAGGTATAAGAGACGAAATAATTTGGTCACTTTATGCTAGCTAAGACCGACAGTTAAGCTATTTTGATTAGTAGTCTAAGCCTTAAAGAACATTCCTTCTGTTGCCTGCCTACTTGAGCGCGTTGGCTTGTCCCTACTCGCGTTAAAACCGGCTGGAGCTGGTCAGCCAATCAAGACCTGAGGATCAACATTCATCCGATCCTAGAAATCCAAACTGTGAACGCAAGACGGTATTGTGGCGGAACAGGCTTGTGATAGCTTTAGGGTAGTTTTCATCCTTCCAGCCAATTCCCGCTCGACAAAGAATCACAAATAACTGACTCTGTTTCTGGATGACCAGAATTAACTTCGGCTCTCATAATATCCCTACTCTCAGTTCTGAATCTGGCAAATATGCAACAAGTCGTGTGTCCATCCGACGGTGAGAGATGATGTGCTCGGCCGACATGACCGATCTCCGCGTTCACGTCAACCAGTTGGATCAACTAAAGTTTAGTTCACTGGGTACTCGTCAAAGGCAGCGGGTAGAGTGACAGAAGGATTGTCATCTAAGGCCCAGGCTGTTACAGTAAAGTGGTCTGATCACTAGTCTAAGTCGTTCAAAAGTGACTGACCTAATTTGTCTTCTGTTGCCATGAGAGACAAAGAGCCCAGAGAATTGAGCCAAGACTTTGACTTATACCGAGGCTTTTCCGACCGCCAGTGCACGTGACTGTGCTCTGGCTTCGCTCGACCCAGATGCTCAACACTAAGGCAACCAACTTCAGCACCAAGAGTGGTCCTGGCGATAACTTCAAACACAATAAAACTTCAATCATGATCCCTCCCCAATCGAGGACCGTTTAAATAAAAGCTCCAGGATAGCATACTGCTTGAGTAACAGATGTACTTGCAAGTCCCTACAAGTCCATAGATTCTTTAAGTTATAAATAACGGTATGGTAATATAAAAGATACAGAAAAAGGTAACGATCGCCCAAGCACCTAGCCATCTAACCAATACTAATAGACATTTGCTTTATACACCTAACAACTGCAAATCGCCCTCTTGGATGTGAGAACACCATTCACAAGCTCCCAATCAGTTGCCGAACAATACTTGTTACCTCTGGGACAAACACCCTGCCACTTATCACAGTCGGCATGAACACTGCATTCAACCTCGGGAAAATCATCGTTGGGGTCATGTGTATCCTGCGGTGAAGCCTGCTTAGTACTTGTAGGAGGAGCACCCTCACAGTGGCAGAACGGTGGTGAGGGATTCATTGGATCTCCGGTGCCGCAGACAGGATGATAACCATCTCTACATTCATGCGCCTTGCAGTCCTCGTCTGTCTTGCATTCTCCCTCATCAATGGTGGATGTCGTGGGCTTGGGCTCTTCAGCCGTGGTAGTAGTCGGTGGTGGAGTGGTGATGGGCTTAGCGACACAACTGCAGAACTTGGGCATGCCGGGCAACAGTCCCAGTCTGCTATTGCAGAACGATCTCTCGTCGTCGTTACATTCCATCGCGCCACAGTCGTCATCAGATTCACAGAGGATGGCTGTGCTGGTTGGCTCTGGTGCGCTGTCGGTAGTTTGTTCATCGGTGCTCGAGGTCGAAACGAGGGTTGAGAAAGTTGTGGGTGGTCCGGAAGTAGTCGGCAATTCCACGTTGCAAAAGCCCAAGTTGTTGTCATCAGCTCGTCTCTCAACTGGTGCCGGTTCTGGCCAGACCCAATCAGGACTGACAATCTTAGGAACGCCAATTTGTTGAACCCTGGCAGCAATGCCGTTCCAGACCTTGAAATGAGCAAGATACCTCTTTTTCCAGTTATCCTTCTTTGCCTTGTCACTTGGGTTGCCTTCTGGCATCGCATCGATACGCGCACGAGCAGCCTTGAAATCAGCGGTTATTTGCGCTTGCAATCCGTTCCAGCTGTTGGCGAGCCTTGGATTTATCGAGAATCTCGTTGTTCCGTCAAAGCGGGAAGTCATAAACTCCTTGTACCGGTCTGCAAAAGACCACATTCCATTTGCCACAGCCTTTTCCCTGCAGTCCTTCTTGGCAGATTGATCCATGACTTGTCTATATTGTGTTAGGCTCGAGCAGATTGTCGTAAAGCTGGTGACTTACAGAGCTTGGTAGATGCGAGTGTTTTGTCGGACCATAATCTCCTTGGAAACTGCCATATTTGCTATTTGGACCCCTACGATAACCTGGTAGATGAGATCCATGCGTTCGGCAATAACAGCAATGATTGGGTTGATCAAGCCGTTTGCATCATACGTCTTGATCTGGCTGTTTCGACGGGTGATCTGGTCGGGGGAAGTAACAATGCCCTATGTCGCAGGTTAGTAGTGTAATAAGCTTTCGACGGGACATCTGCTTACCTTGGCCTTGTTAGTCCACTCATCCATACCCATAAAGTCCTCAAGAAAATTGGCCTCACTGGGTTGAATGACATTGCCGGGGTTCTGGGTCGCTCCTGGATACTTCATGTAGACATCCTTGACTAGACTCATTGAGATACCTCCATACTTCCCGAGATCGCTGCAAGTGATGGAATTTTGCTTCTGAGAAGGTTGCGTGCCGTACACATCGTTGCCCTTTTGTCGAGTGATCTCCCTCCAGTAATCCCTCAGGAAACTCTTCTCAAAGACATGATCGATAGTGGGAGGCTTCACCTTCGGCCGTTTCTGCTCCGTATTCTCAGGTCCTACAGCCTGTGGTCTGCAGGTTTGTGGATTGATCTCCTTCCACACCCAGCGAGTGACTGCGTTGAGAGGAGAGTTGGCCCCTGCAAGCTCCTTCTCATTATTGAAGATGTCAGGACCAGAGGGGTAGTTGGGAAATTTGAACGATGTACGAAATATTCCAGCGTCGCAGTTTCCAACGCGGGGCTCCTGGTTCCTGTCTGGTCCGTTCCACCTTCTAGCCAAGTCAGATTCCGACTCCGAATCAAAATCATCATCTGGAGCCTCCGGATCCGAGTTCTCGGGTTGAAACTCAGCAGGGCATACATCGCAATCGCTAGAAGAATCTCCCGTCGCGCTACAGGCATCCACTTCAGTAGTAGTAGTGGTACCAGTAACACTGCAACCAGTGGCGGTCATGGAGCATGTTGTAGTACACTCCGGAGTTTCAACACCAACTTGCGTCGTGCATTCAACAAGGCAGTTGCTGACAGTTGATGCATCCGTGCAAGTTGCAGTAGGCTTCTCAGACTTGGATGAGTCATCATCGCCATCGTCACCGTTACCTGGCCCTGTCGTTGGAGGAGTCGAGCAGAGAGGAGGAAGGCAGGGTAGAGAGAATGGGGGAGCACCTGGGAGGTTGAACTGTGTGCCGCTGACATGAGGGAAGCCCCAGAGGATTAGACCAGCGCCGTCACCATCACAATCCTCGGTATCGACCAGGACAGGGACCTCAGTCGGCGTGCTTGAACCATCGACAGTGGTAGTGATCCAAGTGTTGGCTGTCCATTCAGTATGACCAGATACGCAAGTTGGTGCCCAGTCGGCCGGGACTTCAGTGACTGTAGCAGTCGGGGCGGGCAGGGGCTGTGTGGAAGTGACTCCTGGTGCTTCGGTAATGACTGGAAGGTCTGAGGGAGCAGTAGACACTGGCAGAGAATCGGTGACTCCGGCGTCAGGCTTGGTGGTGGTTTCGACAGCAGGGACTGAAGGGATGTTGGAGGAGGCGGACTCAGTAAGCTGAGGCTGTTCGGTAAGAGTAGTTTCTATCTCGGCGCTAGAGTCGGAGGGCTGGGACTCAACTGGCGAAGAGCTGCCAAGACCAGTAGTCTCAGTAGTAGCATCAGACTGGGTCTTGGGTGGCTCAGATCCAGTGGAAAATTCGACTGCTGGTGGGTCGGAGGCAGATTGGGATTCGACAGGCTCAGAATTGCCAGGAGCAGTGGTTTCAGCGTTAGCTGGCTCAGTAGCGATGGAAGTACCGTCGTCTGGGTTGCCAGTGAGTGGCTGGGATTCAAATGGTTGAGATTCTTCAGGAAGGGTGGTTTCGAATGTAGGTTCGGGCTGGGTGGACTCAGAGGCACCAGGACCGGTCTGCGTGTTCAGCCCAGTGTCGACACCAGTGACCTCGGTAACTGGACCAGTCTAAGTGTTGGCTGGCTCAGTTCCAGTAGAAGCATTGTCGACTGGAGAGCCAGTCTCAGAGCCTGTGGGGACAGGGCCTCCTGTCACATCGGTACCAGTAGGAGATTCGGTCTCGGTGTTACCAGATTTTGGACCACCAGTCATGGTAGTATCACTGCTAGTCACAGGGACGGGACCGGACTCGGAGGCCTCACCAATGGGAACTTCAGAAGAGATGGCTCCAGATTCAGTCTGAGTGTTGTCTTCGCCGGGAAGGTTCGTGGCATCAGGGTTGTCGACTGCAGACGTGCCTGTGACTTCGGCAGTGTCGACTGGAGAACTTCCCGTGCCCTGAGCTTGAGAACCAGAGGCTTCAAGAAGAGAAGAGGTCTCGCCAATAGCTGTGCCAGGAAGATCACCTGTCTGAGTACCAGACACTGCACTGCCGGTGGTCTGGTCACCGTCAATGGGACCTGGAATGTCACCCGTCTGAGTATCAGTAGGCACATCGCCTGGAGGAACAGTGGCAGAAGCATCGCCAGTCCCAGTTTCAGAGGAACCATTGACAGATGTCTGGTCGCCAATAGTACCAGGGATCTCGTCTGTCTGAGTACCCGTGGGTGCACCGACAGAGGCCCCTTCGCTGATAGTAGGAACATTGACGGATTGAGAGCCAGAGGAGAAACTACCAGAAGGACTACCTCCAGGGATGTCATCTGTTTGAGTACCTCCTGGTTGTGTCTCCTGACCTTGGGTTTCTGCGCCTGTGCCGAGAGATCGAGTGACAGCTGTGTTGGAGATAGCTGGACCATCAGTCTTTGTGCCCACAACAGCAGTGCCAGGAACATCAGTCTGGGTGCCAATCACACCAGTCTGGGTGTTGCCTGAGCCAGGAATACCGCCAGTGTCCGTCCCAGTTTCTTCTTCATCCGCTTCGCTACTGGTGGAGGGTAGTGAGACAAACGGAACAGATCCAGTAGAAATGGCGCCGGACAAATGACCAGTTTGGTCTGGCTGGCCATGGACTCTCGAAGTTAAATCCGGGCTGGATTCTGTCGTCAGTGAGCCTGGAACATTGTAACCGGGGGCTGTTCCTGGCTTGCATGGGCTAGCCAGGGCACTGGTTGCCCATACAAGAAGATTAAGCTTCATAATGAAACGAAAACGAATGTGTCTAAAGAGTGACTGTTATCTGGTGATAGTTACTGAGATCGATCCATTTCTGCTAGGCCTCGCTACTACGTCTATATACATCAGTGGTATGTCACCATAAGACTTTATCTTATCTAAACGCCAGCTTCAATCTCTGCTACGGGTCACGGCAAGAGTCCTTGTCATCTCAACAAGGATGGAATAAACGTATCTGCCCAGTCAGGTTCAATGTTTCCCTTCGTACTCCACCTTCGCAGTTGCCGAATGAGCTGTGCACTTAACGTGAGGTAACGCTATGATCCAAGTTTGGTAAATGCGATATCTACGGTTGCATTGATGTGCGAAAATGCTACACTGTAATATGCCATTACCTAAGTCTTTGGCGGATGGCTGGCGTACCCTTGCTACAAAGTCCCAAGACGGGAATCACCGGTAGCGGGCTTCTAGCGTTGTGAGACCACAATCAGATTTTAGCTTGAAACGGCATTTATTTCTAGACGACTTGATAGTCACTAGGCCATTTTGTCTCTTGTCATGGCTTTCATTGAGTTGAACACAAGGCTCCAAATGCTGGATAGTACTATCATGAAGTTCGGCGCCAGAGACATAGGCATGAAAACTCATGGTTGTAGGACGTAGAGACACGGGTTGTGATATAAGTCCTCAACCGGGAGACAGTCACGTTCTCATCGTTCAGTGGTCGAACTCCAGGATCTGCCTTGCCAGGATGTGTTTCTCCATAGACAACAGGAAGCCCAGTGATTGTGAATAATTTGACTTGCTGTGGGACATTACGGTCAGAATTCTGAGCTGACTCATGACGAATGCACCATCTTCACTGTCGAAGGACTACCACATCAATGCGTTCAAGAATATTTCGCGGGCATCTTAACGGCAGTTGATGTGTTGAGCAGCAAAGTACGGATAAGGCGAGAAGGACAAATATGCAGGAACAGTCGTAAAATTTCACGCTGGTGAGATTTTAGCGTTTACTATACCTACATTAGTATGGTCGGGGTCCTTCGCTTGGTGTTAGCGTGTTTGATGTTTCATCAACTGATTCAGGGTCCATTGGGCTGAAAAAAAAAGGGACGAGGATCTTGATGCGGGGTCTTAACAAGATCTCAAGGGTAACCTTCACACTTCACTCATTCATTCCATCATCCTAATATATGCTTCTCAACATGGGAGAATGGCCACATCCTTTCTGCGCCCTTTGTGGCACACTAATACTCAATGGAGGTTCTCTAGACCCAGAGCCAAATATTTGGGACAAAGGCGCATGGGTGCACAACGCATTTGCCATCGAAGGACCCGAATGTTTGGGCGAGCCTGTCGAATCATCCAGTCATCCAGACGAATTATTCACCTGGCATGAAGCAACCGGTCATACTGACGACGAGTTTGGCTGGGGCCACTTGACATTACTTCCCAGTGGAAAAACCGTCTTTCCGCATTCGGCCTATGGCAATCGGGACTTGACGTATGTCGAAAGCGGTCATGTTTATCTTGGCTTTCACAGGGCTTGTGCATCAATTGCTAGGCAGTTCGTCCAACGAACAAAAGCATACCCTGTCAAGTCCTTTGCTGACATCTGGATTACCCTGAACGGACGTTATTCCAAGGGTCCAGGTGGCTGCGGCGGTGATTATGCACCTGAAATACCCGTCAAAATTGAGAGAGGAACATATATCTGGACTAAAGAAGCGGCATATTACCTGGGGTACTCGCACGGAATTGAATGGGTAAGTATCTACAGCCATTACCTGTTCTTGTAGCTAACATCACTTAGTGGGACTATGACCCTTTCTATATCCCGAACCTCACAGGTCGTCTACTAGAGAATCTGACTTCAGAAGAAACCCAACCCAAGCCTGAGTCAAGCAAGTCACCAGAAGAACTGGCAGATGAAATTGTCAGTCAAATTGTAGCTGGGGATTGGAGTTCGTGTGGACCGCCTACATCACATACACTGCCTCAGACATCTTGGAAAAGGATTCTTGTCCAGATTCCTTTCCTTTGGGACATCGATGTCGAACAAATCGAACGGTTTCCAGATATTCCCGAAAGCCAACATCGAGAATGGAACTGGGAAAAATTGGTACGGGGGATTCTATGCGGCCCTATCCCAGAGCGAAGATCAAACTGCGAAAAGTTAGAGTGTGAGAAACGCTCGCACAGCGTATGGGATTACAGTCATGTGAAACTGGACCTACCCCCAGGCTTAACAAATCGTCGAAGGATCTGGCAGATCTTGGAGGATATGAATCCTAAAGAAGTGGATGTCTTGGATGAGCCGGACTTCATTGTGATAGATGGCCATCTGGATAGGTTCATTAGTCGGACAGTGAAGAACGGAGTCAACGTGGAGGATCCAGATACTACTTGTCTTGACTGGGAATCGCCTTCGTCTGTTGATGGGAGTGTACGTGAGGAGTGGCTGGCACCCGATGGTTGGGCAGCGGATGGTGCAGGAGATCCAGATTCATCTTGGTAGGTAGTCATGAAGTTGAGTTATTAATGCTTCACAGTCCCAATTAGCATGGAACTCACACCAGGTGCGACTAGACTCTCTGCGAGTGTTCTGTCACAGGTTTAATAGGACAATTGCAGGTCGATCAATATCCAAATCGGGCGAATGGTTTAGTGGTATAATACTCCCTTAGCAAGTTCGTCTTTCCGACAGTCTTCCTTCTGGGAGTGGTCCAGGGTTCGATTCCCTGTTCGTCCAACGAAGGTGGTTAGATCCCACCAGTCCACCTTTTTGCAGCGGTGGAGTAGGGAACTGGCTAAACTAGCCTCAGCGTGTCAGAAAAAATGTCTTCTAAGACTTAGGCTACAAAAGTAATGGAGCCTAGATGCTTGCCTAAGCTGGCATAAAGTGATCAAATTATTTCATCTCTTATGCTCTTGGGGGCCAATTCTCAGAACACCTACCTGACTAGGAATTTGCTTTTTTAATGTCTATTTACGTCAGGCATACCTACGTCGGCATTCCCGCCCTGGAACACCTCGCCGCGCACACGGCCATTGCATTGCCACATACAATTAATCCCAGAAAGAAATCCGCTACCTTACCAAGTCGAAAAAAGATCAAGCTGAGCAGCGCAATATGTTCTAAGACAAGAAGTCGCGTCATCGTCTCCTTGTCCGCTAGTGAAGGCCTAGCTTCGTGCTCATGTTCGCCGTTGTGAAGATGTCATCACATCTTTTCGTACGCTCCCCTTGTTCTAAACAGAAGACAAAAAACAATGCTCCATAAACGAACCAACAGTCTTTGTTCATTAATTCGCTGCCGGTGAATTTAAAAGACACAATGAAGAATGGCCGTTGCGCTACGCTACGCTATAAATAGGTTACAGTTGCCTTTCATTCATAAGACTCCCTTGCCTTTGAGTACAAATTTAACAACATAATTTATTGTCACTTATTGGCTCCATCAGTTTCCCTTTACAGTTTCCTTTTCTTTGTCATGGTGCGAAGCCCTCAAGACCAATGTCTTGTGGCTGTGATGTCTGTGTGCAAATGCCACGCCAGATCTACCAATCAGAATGCTCATCTGGCTGATCACTCATCGAAGATCATGAACACACATCGGTCAAAGAGCGCGAAAAGGACAGAGGAGCTAAATTCTAAAGTAAATTGATTCCACCGAATCCAGTCTATATACCGCCCATGTTACGGTAAAGATAACCCTGTTACCGGATAATTCCTCAAATGTTACTTATGGAATCGCGACTTCTTTGTTACACAGCACTCATCTTCATTTCATACTGCCTAACAAAGGGCATGGTCCTAACTTCGATGCTCCTTGTTCACTTCTCAGTTCTTTCATCATTTCATCAAGTACGTATTGCCGGACACCTGATAACAAGATGTATTACTAGCAGACCCCAAATAGTTATCTGTTCTCTCAACTTTTCCTCTTAACTATCCCTCTCAACTTCCTCTCAACTTTTTCCTCTCAACTTTTCCTCTCAACTAATACTCTACCACTGGTCTTCACCATGGGCTACTACTTTGTTATCAAGCAGTGCCTCGCGAGCCTGCGCTTCGGGGCTGCTATTTGCGGTTTGCTAGTGACACATCTGATGATAACATGGGCTTCTATTCTTTATACTCTGACAGAGCAGATATATCAATACCGACAGAACGATGAGCGGCCTGCCCAACGTCCTTTCTATTCTCAGTCAGCATTTGTCCCGAACAGCCGCAGTAAACAAACTACGACTGCTATGTCTTCTGCACCGACAGAGGAAGAACTCAGGCAACGGCGAATGGAGTGGTTGGAATCACAAGCGTGGAGAGCCAAGTCGCGTCAAAAGATAGATGACTTGAGACATCTTCTAAACAGGCTAGCTGATGGATTCAGCAAGCATCTGGAGGGAGACTTTGATTCAAAACATATCGACCCAGAACAAATCCAGAGTCAAAGCCAACTCTACAGAGTATCCGAAACCGGAAAGAAAGCGTCACTTTTCTTGGTAAGCACCCCCACTCATGAGGAGGAACTGTACGACGACAACGAAGGACCCTTCGACTACGAAGAAGAACCATATGATGACGAAGAAGAACCATATGATGACGGAGAAGAACCATATGATGACGGAGAAGAACCATATGATGACGGAGAAGAACCATATGATGACGAAGACGAATATTCCGACGATGAAATAATCAACTACTGTCCAGTCCGCAGTTTCCAACTCCGCCAGCTCATTCGCTTTCTTCTGGCTCTGCGATCTAGCAGCACTGCCTACTACAACTTTGCAATGGCAACCATACAAGAGTACGACATCGACGTGATGATTATTTTTGGCCTCTCCAGATTAAACGATCCTATCGAAGGCGAAGCACAGTGGCCACCGGAATGGAAAAGAAATCCCGAAGTGTGTTGGTGGATCACAAAAGACGTTGTGAAGTGGATGGACGAGATACCCCAGTATTACAAGTCGGACCTCGCCGAGCTGGGTATCCAGCTTTCGAGGAAGGAAGGTATTGATATTCAGACCTTGGCTGATGACGCGGCTTCCCATATGATGATACACAGTGGTGATCGACTTGATCCGTTCAGAGGACCTCGATTCTGACGCACTGAGATCACATGGGTGTGTGTTTTGGAGAGGATGCATCAATAAGATGAGGAGACAATTTCACATCAAAGACTCTAGCACCTTCTTGCTTGAAAGTGGCTCTCTAACCGTACAGTTTATGAGATACCTTTAGACTGGACCTGTATCAGAAATTAGATTTCAAAGCTGCGTTTATTAATGTGTCGATTTGACCCGTATACTCAGGGGCCTGTGCTTGGAAAAACCCCCAAAATGGTGTGCTCGTTGGAAACAGAACCCTGCCTGTGATACTTGAAATGTTCTGATTGAAACATTGACCGAGTTTTCGGGGCCGCCACCCATGCTGGTCTGGGTCGGTAGTCAAGTAGGAGACTTGGTCGGCGTCGGGGCACCTATGACTTCCGACGCGCGGTTGGAGGACAGTAGTATAGAGTTCGTATCCAACCTGTTGGGATTCGATCTGAATTACTCGAAATGGTTCTTGTTCGGCAGACCTGGAAAGAGGTCTGACCTACCGCCAGGCACTGATCTCAATTTCGCCCTCCGAAACTGACTTATCTGGAGAATGTGTAGTAAATGCTAGAACTCTATACTAGGGATTCACTTTTGTGAAAGTACTGTGTATCAATCTAAGTAAAAAGGTCAAGCTGACCTGAGTTTCAATGCAACTTATAACTAGTTAGCGCCTTACTCTAGCACTAGGTAATATTGTAAAGACACAAGGCCTGGAAGTCTGTATTTGTGTCGGTAACTACATCAGAGTTATCCACAAATAGTAGCTGAGTGATGGGTTTAGTTTGTCCTGCAATGGTGTATTGTAGAGATCGAAGTTTTAAATTCTTACACTACTACAATAGAACTAAGAGTATCGGCATTAAAATCGAAGGCATCTTTCTGAAGTTCTTCAGCTAATCTGAAGCATGCCTCAGGTGTCTCATCGTCCGAATGGTCCGAATCATGGTCCCAATCATGATTTTGCATGCTCAACTCGCAGAACCCAATCCTAGAGTATTGCTGGTCTTGTAATTGCTTCAGCATCAAACAACGAATTTGCGTTTCGCTCGCTACCAGTATTGGCGCACAATAGACTTCATCTCCTTCCTTCAGACCGTCATTCTCCATTTTGGAATCCATCCTGCATGTTGCTGCCCTCATGAAGCCATGAATCCGACTCATTCCCCATTGGCGTTGCGATTTGCTACTGCCGGTCACCATGATCCTGAACAAACGAACTCGTATTTCCAGCTGACATACTCCAACCCTGCCGAACGGGTCGCTTGTTTCTAGTGGGCAGACCACGTTGAGAGGGGTGCACACAGGTCGTGCAACCGTGTCACTTTCAGTGCAAAAATGTACCATCCATGAGTTACGGGGAAGATCGATGGATGCCCAAGACCAAGACGGAGCACGATATTGTGCAGGCCTCCACCCTAGTCCCCCGGGACCCGTGATGTACCAAAGAAGGTCGTGAAGTAGGGACGCCTTCCAAAGTCCAGCTAGGTAAGTGTCATGGGTCGCCTGTCTGTAAGTCTGAGCCAGGCCTGAGAGCGCGGGCAGTTTATCACTTGGATTTGACAAATGCCTTGTCGTGTAATCCGCAAGGATATCCTTCCACCAATTCCGAGCTTTCTTTGGCTCTGTCAGATCGAGTCTCCCTGCTATAACTGACCGAAAGGCAGGGATACTATCGCCTCTCCACGCGCACTCACAAGTGCAAGCCTCTCGGCATCTCCAACCGATATCGTGTTTCCCATAACGTAAGACTCTCGGTGGAAGTATGGACTCTTGTAAAGTCCAACCTCGGGTGTCAATCTCATATCTTTCACGACGACCAACTCTTTCACGATGAGATAACCTTTCTTTTGCATACAGTATCACCCTCTTTCCAGAGTCGTCAGTCGTTTCCATTTGAATACATCTTTGCGGTAACATGGGAGAAAAGATACCGCTTTCCATGGAAGTAGAGAGCTCAGCGTATATAGTAAAATAGGAACCCCTGTAGATGTCTCCCATAGCAGAATTCTCCCTTGCGAAGTCCCGCTCTGTAGCCGCTACCTGATCATCTTTTAAGCTTTGATGTTGTTGTAAGATGCATAATGTATCTATCCATAGATATCTGACATTTAAGCGTCGGCAAATCGTAATAGCATCTTGGAATGTCTTTGGGATGTTACCCCAAGGAATGCCAGCCTGATGTCTGTGTATTGTTGTCACAGTACTGATCAATCGGCGGTGTTTGGGGTCTCCCCAGCAATGACTTAGAGCCGAATAAGGCCGTTGAGACCCGTCAGTTTCAATAAGATGAATATCGGTGTCCTGCAAGTCGAGCAACCTTGCAGGGAATCGGCCGGGCCTTTCTTTCCCGCAGCCATGATTGGCCACACAGTCGCGCAACCATCTCTCAGCCGTTCGAAACTCTGGCTCTGAGTTGCTCGATAGCCCAAGGACATAGTCTTTGGGAAATGTCCAGCCTTCAATCAGTGCCTGGCCTGGGTCGTTGATATCCGTGAATATGTATAGCCTCGCCCACAAAGTAAGGCCAGCAAACCCTCTATCGAGATAGAAGTCAAGGCCGGTCTCCTTCCGATTCACGACATCAGAGTGGTTTTGGACGGCAATTTTTTCGATCAGCTCTAGGCGCTCATCTTCATCTGTGATGTCCTTGAATCTGTCTATGAGTTGGCCACTCATAAACGCTTCCAATACCTGCTGGAATATGATGCACATACGGCACAATGGAGCTCCTGTGACACTGTCTTGAAACTCTTGGAGACTGACTGAAATCCATTTTGACCGCCTTCTGTTACAAAAAAAGCAGGCTAACAAGTCTGCTGACTCGATTATAGTGGCAGCGACAGCGTTGTTTGGACTCGACACTTGTAAAAATCAGTTACGCTTCGTGGTGAGAATCAACTTGGTCAACTCACTATTTTGAGCTCTTCCGAGGCGTAAGTCCCGAGGTATACAGGCGTCGACTCACTAACTAGTCCAAGAAGGGACCGCACTCACCTATCGATGGTAGAGATATGTCTCAAGGGTAAAGTAGATGCAAATAGCGATAGGGGTAGCTTTATGATAAAATCAGCAAATTATCAATCTGTTATACATGCATTCTTGGTGTGCTTATATCAGGTGACTTTTGGTTTGCTCGCTGATCCTCGCAACACCTTCCTACTTCGGTCCTGTCCTTGACTACTGGAGTGTGTGGCGCAAGATCATTGGTCGGCTTCATGAAGCCTGAGAATGAGGCGCAAGAGGCAAAGGTGTATAATAGTACCTATCGGTGTCTTGGTTTGAACTATTTACCCCAGTTGCTAGACCTAAAAGTAAAAGAGGCAGTGGTTGTCCATAAACAACAGGCTAACGGGCGATAAACTCTCGGTGACTCCATCAGATAAGATTTCTAAATATATATACACTTTGGATAAGATTTTATGACTTTTGCCTATACGCAACCTTTTCCTTTCTCTTTGCCTTGGTACAAGATTCAGGCTGGTACAGAACAGTATAAACTTTACCACGTACAAAGCTTCTGCAATCCTTCTGGAAGCGTAAACGTACCCCTGAATCATCTGTTATCACGTCAAGAGAATTTGCAGAAACCAACCTTGTCTCAATTACTATGGGAAGGTCAGCATCTTTGGTCCCTATTGGAGTCTCTTAAGATGCTGGTTTTCCAACCCGTATGGACAAGACAACACATTCATGAACACTGATCGAACCTGATAGAGTCTACGACCGGGTCCAGAGGTTATATCTGAAGACGAACTCTGTCCTTCAAGTGAAAGCTAGAATTGCAATACAGGCTCTCAATCGAAATATAAATAGCTGAATTCCGCCTCCCCACTGTGATTTTCAAGATGGTTGTCAGCTCACACTCATTGCTAGCCAGGTGTACGTCCCCAATAATAGCATCGCTGATCATGCCTGCTGGATGTAAGCCTTCATTATGACAAACATCACCCGTCTAAGTCCGGAAATCATACTCGAGATTATGGAACTCTTAGAGTTGAGCGACGTCTGTACGTTGATCAAGACCTCACCTCTATTCCTCCAGCATTTTCTTACCCACAGACATCAACTCCTCAAGTCGACCGTCAGCGATCTCAACCACCGCCTCGTCGGTTGCCATTTCTCCATCTTCCTATCAGCATTACGCCTACGCTACAGAAAGTCCACCCATGCTCCGTCGTCGCAGTCTGGAATGAGAGAAGCAGAACAGGCCAGCCTGAGTCTCTATCACCACCAAGACGCCAGACTTGAGCTTTCTACAACGACTGAGCTGGGAATCATTTACGGCGCACGACAGCTTCTTATCGAGTTGGAGTGGGTCACGGACAGCTATGCGCCCAAAGCGTGGTGGCAAAAGCAACACTCAAAAATGGTCGAACCGGCAACTTTGGTTCTGTCCTTGAACGAAAAACGACGATTTATGCAGGCAGCCATTTATTTTGAGAGCTATTGCAGGATGTTCTTCCTTTGCGAGAAGGTTTTATTCAAGCGTAACGCATCAATAAGGCAGATGTTCTTGAAGACCTTACATGGATTCTTTGTGGAACAAGGGGCTTTTTATTCCATCACATACTATGTGTTTAATCAATACCTAACCATGATCAGCAACACCACCGGCCATCTTTCAACCACGACGCCTTCATCACGCGACCAGTTAAATCAGAGAAGTTGCTGGGAGAGAAAAACAAGAGTCGAAATGTTGAACTTTGCCCATCTTCTCACAAGTCAAGGCCTTAGCCTGTTATACAAAATCCAGTGTATGGACCTATTGGCACAAACAGAATTCATGCTGGATTGGTTCTACAAGATATCCCAAAGCCCGGATCCATTGGTACTTATGGTAAATGGAATCGACCTTCATCGTAAGGGAACTCTTGAGACTCATCCCTGGCAGCCATGGGAAGGTATCGAGGGTCAGTCTTACCGAAGTTTGGCCCCATGGCGACGCGGCTCGTACTTTTGGGATAGACATCGTATACAGAATCTTGGAGGAATTCCACTCTAGATGTCTCGTTGAACTAGAATGAGAATCTAGAAAGCGATCGTGGTATTTGAGGGTCTAACTTTCGGAGTGCAACTATGGACTCCAGAGCGACAAGGACATGCATCTACTTCATTGTTCTTCTCTGGGCACACCTGAAGATTGAATATTTCTGAGTGGCTCATTAAATGGCTACAACAAATTTCCAAGCATGTAAGTACTATAAGAAATATCCTCTAAGGTGTGGTCTAAAATCACATGGAAGAACCAAGTCAGTTCATCCCTTGTGCTCTCAACGACAATTCTTCTGACACTCGAACTGCATGACTATGCGCGTTGAGAACGTCCCCTCTCATCACGACACTCAATTACCAGCAAGTCGGGCGGACGTCACATGAGCTGCTAAAAAGATTATGAAGGCTTTACTGTCCCTAATATTTTCAAATTTGAGCAAACTTGTCGGTAGGAAAAGTCGTAAGAATTCCAAACTTGGTGCGCTGTACGAATTCTAGACGCAGGGCTTAAAATATAAGATTGGCCGCAACACCACAAGACTTCTACGATTTGCACAAAAAAGACAAGTAATCAAGGATGTCTTCTCCGAAGATGCTGCAGACTCCATGACAATAGGCCTACAGCGAGACGCCGTTAACAGGTGCAGAAGCTTATAGGCGGCGGGATGTGCGATTGAGCGCACCAGACGTCACAAACAACGGAGGACTCTGCTCTACGCCAAGGGAATCGGGCTTGGCTTGAAGTAACAAAAGGGTCTATTGGCCGTTGCACTATAATATCTCTTCGAGTGAATGAACATTGACTCGTAGAACCACCCTGCCGAGAGTTCCAAACTCGGTATGTTGAAATGTCATGGAGTCTGGCTGCGTCTCGAGCAGAGCACTATGATACAGCCTATATGTGCTACCAGGCTATCACATTCACATATTCAGCGCCGATCCTTCCTCCCCGAATGGACTCAGGTCATCAGACCAGCTTTTAACTTCGGTACCACCCAAATCGATGCACACTCCCGGGTTCGTTTCCACAAGAACGACTTTGCCTCTGCAATTAGATTCAGTCCACCCTGCAAGGTAGTATTTGCCAACCTCTCCAATTCGAATCATGGCTGAGCCGCTTCCGGGAACAGTCCTGTTGATGCAATTGCCTTGGGTGGACAAATAGCTGTAGCTCGCCACACCGCTGCAGTCGGCTGAGTCGGCGTAGAGGCGCGCCCAGAACACGATTGGCTTATCGGGAACGCCTTGGGGCGAAGCCATAACAAGGCTCGCCAGGGCCAGATTGATGAATGAAGTAGCATACATTGGCGGAGCGTAGGGAGGCAAGCTGTGACAGCTAGTTGGTCGGCGACGGGTGTTATCTCGAGTCCAAAGGTTTAGATGCCCGATCCAGTGGTTGTTAATGATGAGAATAGATCAAACAACTGTCGCTTGACTGGACTGAAAAGGCTCAGCTCTTACGTTCTTATCATATACGCATAACAGGAACGAAATTAGGCTATTTGCGGTTCCCAGTTCGATAAAAGGCCGAATCCTTCACGTAGAATTACCCGATAACGCAATGATGATCTCGAAGGATTCAGCAATGTAACCCAACAGCTTACTCTCACTCCTAGTACTAACTGAAATCCTTCTGTAATGTTGCAGTGAGGGGAGTAAGCTGTGTACGGTTAAGTATCTGGAAGGATTACTTTTGAATCCTTGAGTACAGGATGTAGCTAGTCCGTGAATCCTTCATGCCGTCCAGTGGCACATGACACTTCGAAACCAAAGATGAGTGCTCAATTTGGAGCGCCCGACGTCTCCTGGTGGGAGTGACTGAGTGAAACAACACTCTAACATTCCCTTTCTGGTCCGGGCTTGGGGTCTTGTAAGCACTCCAGGATGCCTTTAACCGCCAACGGACGATTACACTCCGAAGACCGGAATTGGTCTTAACATCTTCAAGTCGACTAGTCATGACTACCTTTAGGAAGATGAGTGATCAGGCGGATCGCGAGAACCGGGGACAAGACAAGATTGGAGCTTGTATCTTAAGACTGGGAGATCCTCACACCATGGACTTTCAGAACAGTGAACACGTTATTTGGGACAGGGTGATCATTAATCGAACAACTCGTGAATCTGCTTTGAATGGTAATAGATAAGATAAGGATTTCAAGTCAAGATATCCCTCTGACAGCGACTGTCACTATCAACTTCTAGTTGCCCGGCCATCCAAAGTGGGGGCATCACCAACTCACTCCATTTCAACCTCACACTTCAGGCTAGCCTGAACGATTTGTTGAGCATTTCTCGACTTCACCATGGCATACGAAGACGACAGTTTCGTTCTTTCTTGGATACGCGACATCCCTTCCAATCCTCCCTCACCGTCGCAACCTCATCATCGCAAGCCCACACACTCTGACTCTGAGCAACTCGTGTCGCCGCCTTGTTCGCAAGAGCCGCGTCGCGCGAATTTGGGTGTCGAGATGCCTGTTCCTTCGGTCAAACGGCAGCGTCTTCGGGATACACCGTCACGCTCTGAGAGTGACCGCCCATCAACTCAGCAATCTCCCGGGAAGTCACTTACCGCTCTTGCCGTCACTAAAGGCGGAGTTGACGTTGAGCCACTCGAAGTTTCGGACGAACGAATCCCTCGCTCTTTGGTTCAGCTTTCTCTCGCAGTCAAGAACATCATCGGCGTCGTTCTAAAGCACTTGGAGGTTGGTCAACTCACGTTCATACCATGATCCGGCTGACACACTGCAGGTCGAGATCGCTAAGCTAAGCCAAAACGACGCTCAAGCCAGTGCAGACTTTGGGCTACATGTCTTTCTCAACTCTGAGAAGACGTATCCTCCACACCTAGCTCCCGAGATTAAACTCGCAACGGTCCAGCTCATTGTCGGCGGCGCTGCAGACGCTTGCCGTAATCAATTTGATGAGTCTGGATGGAACAATTGTGTTCACTCGCCGCTCCTGCACCTTGCGTTCTACGGAAAGAAACCTCGTGGATCACACCTCCACAAGTTTATACCTTGGTATGTCCTCTTTGACACTGTGCTTCCATTTCCAAACATCTAACTTGACTCGCAGTACCAGTGCTGGGGTCCAGCCTGCGTACCTGATCAGCAACGCTCAGGGCAAGAAGGTGGACTATGTTTTCTGCATCGATGCCAAGCATGACAGCGATCTCCAGGCTCAAGAGCTGATCAACAAAATCCGGTCGAAACTCAACGACACCTCCATCAATCATACCAGCCACGCAAGTCTCTGCGCTCACCCGATCTCTGTCAGTGTTGAGACCAAGAGAGACGGGTCCAACGCCGAAAAAGCACGCCTACAGCTGGCTGTGTAGCACGCAGCCCAGTGGAGAAACCTGGTTAAGCTTTTTGGTGACAAGGTCGATGAGCTGGAATTCATTCCCGGCATCATCGTCCACGGGGACCAGTGGTTTTTCGTTGCGTCAACCTACAGCCGTTCCACCAACAAGACGGTAAGTGTTCTTGCACGTTTGCTTCATTAGCATTGACTGATGGATATTACAGATCCTTTGGTATTCTCGTAGCTGCTTCGGATCAACAGATGCCTTGTTGCTGACATTCAAGGCGATCGCTGGCATCCAGCACCTGCGAGCTTGGAGTGATGAAGTCTTTTGGCGGTGGTACAAACAGCATCTTCCAGCCGCCCACGCGTCTCTGTGTTCAGCGAACACATCCGCCACTTCTACAGAACAATGATTGGGATCGACCGTTCAGGATTCGTCCCATCTAGTTGCGTGTGGACGCCTTTCACTAGCCTCACTGTCTGGATCCCTTGTGCCTGTTGGAAATAGCATCAATTTGGATATGCAGAATGTGGGACATTTGGGCTCGTGGGATGATAGACTTGATTGGCTAGACTCTTGTAAATGTGAGAAAGAAAGAAAGAAAGTGTCAGATTATGTAGTCCTGTACTGAACAGCTCAATCGCAATCTGGATAGTCTTGAGACGATGCAATACAGGCTACGGCTAGATCTCGCACAACAGTCTTACCCCATTCACTGTGTATGAGGAAGAATGTCTCAAATGTAGCGCCGATTCCATTTCGCTTTCGAAAGGTATCCACCAGGACCTAGAGGTGGCTTGTAGACCACCGCGTGCTCTTATTCATCTCTGGGCACTTTCTGAAGTGGGCCAAAAATTGATCATTCGCCACCTGACGACCAACGCCTGTCTTCTTTTTTGAGCTTTATATTTGAGGAACATTTTCTTCAAGATATGTAGACAAAAGGACAGAGTGGATTATTCTCGTCATTTAAATTGAGTGCTGCTGCTATCATTCTAAATACAGTGGCCGTAAACCTCTTCTCGCCAATAACAAGTCTACATACTGTTCTGTTTGAGTAGGGAGTTCGGCATCATATTTAAGCATCCCATTATCCCATTCTTCACAGGTTATTCCATGCATCCACGCATCCGTTATCACACGACTCCCCATTGCAATCGGCGCCACGATCCTCAAGTTCAAAGAAGCAAATTCCTCAGAGCCTTGGATTATCTTCACCGCAATCTCCCATGCCTGGAGCTCATCACAACGACGTCGTATTTGCTCCTCAAGATGGAACAGCAACTGCCTTGCCCATTTCAACTCTGCCGCGGCGATTTCATAAGTGTCGCTGGTAATACCAAGTCGCTGTTGTAGAAATTTACCCAGCCTGTTAGTCAATATGTAGGCTTCATCGAGGTATTCGTGCGCTCTGTTAAGGGAGACCCTCAACGATTGAATCATGCGGAGCATTCAAAGGTGATTTCGGTCTCCATTTTCAGTGCCCCGTAATACAGATTGGCAATGTCTCTCGGTGTTCGGTCCACCTCTCCTCCAAGTTCTTTTATACATGAGTCCAGAATGCTTTCTAGATACTGAAATGTGTACCAGTTTGTTGTTATGGAAGGATATAATAATCTGAGCACTCCTTCGAGTTGCCGCATCATAGACAAGAGGTCCCAGACATCAGCTTGCTGTGCTTTGCTGTATTCGGCGAATCCTAGATCGCAGGCGGGAGAGTCCCACCAGTTCCTCCAGGGATCATCTCCGCCATTACAGGCTTCTGCCCATCTCTTGGGAACGTAAACTGCAGATTAAAGGTTCCCTTGATAGTTATCAAGGCTTTGCTTGATTTCCGTTACGATATCGGGTACCGTCTTGATTGTGGTGGTAAGTTGAACTATTGGCTGGTGTATGTGGAAAAATAGACTGATGGGGTTCGAGTTAGAGGCCCGGCGGTCTGGTGCACCGCGCCCGGATGCTGAAGGATAGAGTGCTGATACGGAGGGGCCATGCTGACCAGCATGCATTCCAAATAAAAAGGTTATAGTAGATGTTATGGTGATGATGAGCATTAAGCTGAATTGCTGCGGGGTACGATGGCCATTGCCTTGAGATAGATTTGAGTTAACGTCTTTGGTGTGATCCAGGTCAACTCCGTCCATCAGATCTGGTTTTGCTTCCTCTGAACAGATTGAAACGTTAGTCTTCCGGATAACGCGTCTCCGGGTCTGTCCTGGAGTTGTCAATCTTGGCCGAAGATTATATGGATGGGATGGTAATGTCTGATCAGGCGGTGAATAATCCCCTCTAGGAGGAGGCATGCGAGCGAAATCTTGGCGCTGTATGGTACTCATGGTGTTCTGGATGAATGATAAAGTCTCAAAGTCAAGTCAAACGTCTTGGTTTGCGATTAAATAATTGACATCCCAGCGGCAGGCCCACCAATTATGAATTCCCGAAGTCGCGAGGCTGGTCCATGCAGCATGTGATTGCTGAAATGAATCAATGGAGTACAAAGGGTAAACGAGTGTGGTGCGGAGGATAGCAACACAAGAGGCCAACAATAGCTAGCTAGCGGACGCCTCTTGGGTGCAAGGACAGCCAACAGACTCAAAATAGCCAATAAAGCTTCTACTGCAACTTGTTTATCGGACAAAGAGATTAACGCCCATCAAAAGAGGAATCCAACTTTGCGCTCCAACAGTCATCTGTTCGTCTTCTTTCGAACTCAGTTACAAAGAAAAAGTTTAGAAATGGGTTCATAGCCTTTGGTGTCATCGTTTGTTTGAACAGCATCTTGTTCCCAACTCAGCAGTCTGAGTCCATTGCACTCTTTGCATATTTATGAACAAGCATCGAAATAGCAGTAACTAATCAATGATAAATACCTACAGAAACCTATCATCAACACAACGCTCACCAAACCAAGACTGACCACCACAACCACCAACAGAAAGAAATCCTCATTCATCCACCCAACGCCTACCACCACATTTTACAATGTATTCCAACTTTTCTCGTTTCTTTCGAGCTACTATTGACATCTCCAGAAGAGGCCATCTTTCTCCGGTCTACTTCCCGGTCTTTTTGATCTGGTGTATGCTCAAAGCTCTAACTCTTATTCTTAGTTTAGCCTGGAGAGAAGCAGCCCATGGCCGTACCAGTATCTGGATCTCGCTTCATAGAGCAATTGAAGAAGAGATCATCTACCTGCGCAAAACACCGCCCATGGCTTCCCAAACTCGACGAACCTGGTTTTACAGATTCAGGTCTGCAGTATGCCTTAAGATGTACTACGTCCTTACCCAGATAAATTACATCTTCTATCATTGTCTCAAGAACGTCCAGTCGGTTCTCAAGCCTATCATCGGCCACTGGTTAGTCCAGCTTTTCCTCGGGATAAATGCTCCGGTTCTAACTGCTACGATATTGCAATGGAAACTCCCCTTTACCCTTGAAAAATACATCAGACTATCGGACCATTCTGAAAGTTATTGTAGCAGTGAATTTCGAATTCTGGCGGTGTTGTTTAAGATTCGTCTATTGCTCTTCTTTTGTTATCTAGCCTCCATTTTTGCTGTCCCTACTTATCTGGTAGGTCATGTTGCACTAGCTCTTTATTTTGTTCTTTATACATTCTTAGAATTACTTCCTAGCTATAATTAAAGTACTCCGAATAAGTGTAAGAAGACTCGCCTATTCACCTTTTTATAGCTCTTGATTGATTGACTAAGTACAATATGGGTTTTAAAATAGAAGAAGCTAACTATCCCAAACCCTCACTGCATTTCAGTGCCACTGGACTATCTCATATAACATTATAGTAACATAGTTACAATGTGCTGGGATATGGTGTGTAGGGTAGTTTGTGGAAGAGTTAGTTAACCTGTGATATATACTTGTATACATCCACTTTTTGCATCATAAAGAGCATGTTATTAATACTGTTCTCTCTGTGTATATTGAGAGCTCCGTTGTTCTTTTCTGCATGTTTTCTAGAGGATCTTTAAAGTCGCACCATCGCCTTTTTGCTCGAGTTCATGGTCGATGTGTCGCATTGCATCCACCCAAGATCCTTCCCCGTTCTAATACGAAAAAGAATGCTTTAGTAACGCTACAACCATTTGCATAAGCTGAACTCATCCCCTGCTACGTAGTTCATCAACGCGCAACTGGAAATTACATTCAATAAAGTAATACTAAGCTTCTTGAGCAAGTTAATTAAAATTCCACTTGTCATAGCGTGCAAATACCCTGCTTGATTCAGCCAATTGCCAGATGTTTCCATGCTCCATTTCACAATCACATTTCATTCTGAGGTCTAGGTTGGTCCAGGTACCACTGGTAGGATTCAGGTATGCAGGCTAGTCTTGTTTGACGAGCCGTGTTAGCCGACAGATGGCGCCCCATTCCTTCACCTGACCGCATGCGGTAATCTCGCTTACTGGCCATATGCGGTTAGCCTCTGTAACTATTTATATTAATGCTGACCGCCGATCCTACCTCCCGTCTTTGTTTCTCATTCTCTTGGCATTGACTCTTGGATCTCTTTGCACAAGATGACTGACCTTTATCCCCACAGAGGTTTCATGCTGGATACAGGCAGGAAGTTCTTCCCTGTCAAAGCTATTCTCCAACTTCTACAGATCCTACACCAATACAACTTCAACCAGTTCCACTGGCATATCTACGATGCGGAAAGCTTTCCTATCTTGTGGCCACAGTATCAGGGATTGACCGATGCAAGTGTGAAATACAGTCAAACTGACGATTACTACACGTTCGGGGACATTCGCAATGTCGTGCTGCATGGAATGAGTCTCGGGATCAATGTATATCCTGAGACGGATATGCCTGGCCATGCTGACATTTTGTAAGTTGTACGTCTATCTGATACGACTGGACTAACCTGTGCAGTGGTGTTTGGAAAAAGGACTTGGTGGTTGGCGAGACAAGTCTCGATGACCCTGATGCACAGCTTGATATCAGAAAGGAAAAGACATTCAAATTTGCAAGCGACTTGGTTTACACCATGGACAAGGTCTTCAACTCATCGTACTACCATTTTGGCGGCGACGAAGTGGCATACATGTACAAGACAAAGTCTGACAACACCCTCTTCAACAATTTCCTCAACCGCCTTCCTCCCCTGGTTCCTACCAAGACGCCCGTCCTTTGGGATGACCCGCTTACTGATCCCGAAAAGAAAATCACGCTGTCAAAAGACTGGGTAATTCAAACGTGGCACAACGGCGTTACAAACAAGATTCTCAAGAAGGGCCATCGCGTTATCGTTTCAGAAGCAGAAACATTCTACATTGGAAATGCAGATGCTGAGAAGATTGCAAAGTTCAAATTTCCCAAGGATGACAAGGTGCTTGGTTTCGAGGTTGTTTGGTTCACAAGTCAGGATGACGAGCCAGGAGATATCAAGAAGAGCTGGGTCATGGAACCCATCAAGGCTGCTAGTAAAATCAGGAGAAAGAAGTAGAAGAACTCGAGATAACTCTATCAATTGGAAACTTCTGCGACTAGTTAATTGAAGGCAGCCTATACCTCTTAACAGCTTTACAATTCATACTTTGGTTGCTATACTATGTTAACCCTGGATTCCAGGATCTGTCTAGAATTGTTCAAGTGCTAGGCCTAGCCGCGAAGGTAACGCAGAACATAGACGACTGATCTCCACTTCCGCCGTAGGTTAGGTTGGGAAAGGATCCCAGGGTGTTACAGTTTATTGTTCGATCCAACCTTTGCCTTGTACTGGAACCTAATATGTTCCCACCGAAAACCTCCTTTAAACGACGCCCGTCTTTTATCAAAATGGGTATGTCTATCGGGATAGTTATCAGACAGCCGTGGGTATTGATAGAGTATACTTCCAAAGCAAACTTGAACATGAACCAGCACACAGGGACTACGCACACTTAGTAAGAGTCAGACACGTGCTCAATGGGAGTAATGGCTTGGGTAATCTAATGAGTCACTGGTAAGACTAAAGATAATAACATATAATAGTAGGGATTTGCTGATAATCATTATCCTAACTACCAATCTTTCCCTTATTAGCTTATCTATAGCAGAGTGGACGAGATCTTAAGCTCCCTGATAGGTATGGTTGTATGTAAAAGAGTACAATCAAATTCCATTCATAAGAAGAGAGCGATAACTACTTTGATAGCAGCCGTGGCACCACTATGTCACCATACGTCTAGTCTTATCAAAGTCGGCGGAACGAACCGAATGGGAGCAACGCAATCTGTTGCCGATCTCTCAGTCGCGTTGGTGCAATCTTGGGTTCAAACATGCTGGCTCCCGTGACTCGTGACGCATAGATAAAACTGACCATGTTCCTATAGCTATTGACCCCATGAGATGCTGACTGATACTCACAAGGTGGTTATTGATGCTTTCAATGGACCTATGTCCACCACTAAGAACCAATAACACTAATGACCAACCATGGCTTGATGAGCAGGATTGTATCTGTTGCCCTGCGGCTTTGCAGAATCGATGATTCGTCGCAACTCTGCTTTATCTTCCTCGCTCAATTCAACATTTCTAGACGCGAAATTCTGCTCCAGACGCTCAGGCTTTGTTGTTCCCGGAATAGCAATAAATCCCTGAGCTGCTACCCATGCAAGTGCGATCTGGGTCAATGTGACGCCCTTTCGGACCGCAAGCTTCTTCATCTCCTCAACAATCTTCTTGTTATAGTAGAAGTTGTCGCCTTGGAATTTCGGTGCTACGGCAAGTTAGTTTCATAATCACATTGGCTGGGTCTGAAGGGACACATACATCCGCGACGAAAATCGTTGGCAGAGAAATCGTCAGGACTCTGGTAAGGAAAATCGTCAACTAGCCAGCCATGACCAAGGGGGCTGTAGGCAACATAGGCAATGCCCAATTCCTTAGCAGCGTCGATGAGGCCGTCAGTCTCGTGTATTGTTTCGAACGCAGAGTACTCAGCCTGGATGGCATTGATCTTGGCAACTACAGCAGATGTTGGTCAATATCCTGCGAGGATGGGGGGAATTCTACTCACTAGAGTTGGCCTTCCTAAGAGTCGCAGCGCAGCACTCTGACAAGCCGATATATTTAGTTTTGTTTTGCTTGCGAATCTCATCGAGGGCACCGATTGACTCCTCAAGGGGGGTTTCTGCATCGCAAGTGATTAACATTTGAACAGCGGATGCAAGTTAACTTAACTCACTTGGGTCGATGCGATGGAGATAATAAAGGTCAGGAGTAAAGCCGAGCCTCTCGATCGTGCCATCAATGTATGCCTTGATGTGAGATGCGGAGTTTGTAACTGAGCCGTCACCAAAACAATCGAAGCCGCACTTTGAAGCGACTAAAATCATTAGATGTGATATCAGAATCGTCGTTCGACTACTTACTAAACACTTTATCGCGAACCTGATGCTTGCGAATAAAATCTCCCAAAAGCCGTTCATTAACGCCGGCCTGGTAAACGACCTAGATTTCGGCATGTCAGTACCACAGGTTCAATAATCCAAGGATGTCACATAGTTCAAACGTACAGCAGTATCCCAGAATGTACAGCCAAGCTCGATTGCTTTTAGCAGAACTGGTTCAGCTTCTTCGAGACTCAAATTGTTCCCTAGACCAAAACTGATCCCCATGGCTCCAAAGCCAGGTGAAGGCACCATAGTATCAGCGAAAGGAAGATTCTTTACCATTTTCAAATTGACAAAGAATATAGAAGAAATAATGCGACTTAAAAAGAAGGGTGTAGCTCACGGTTTGAGTCTGAGAACAAGTGTTGAAGCCAGTGATCATTTTATAGATTTCAAGCTTCATGCGAACAGCTATACTCTGTACTATTGTGACATAAATCTGCCCTTTAACTCCGCAACTTAACTCCGTCGTCAAGGTGCAAACAACGGGGCAATGACGTTACAATACGTACCGGATGTAGTGGGCCTGGAAAGTTTATGGGTGACGTTACTTTGTCTCAACACACGGCATTGATACGGATGCTGATTGTCAGATCGTTTTGAGCAATTAAATCAAGCGCATTGATCTAAAGAAACACCAAAAGTGGTCTTGGGCCGGGGGACTGAATTCAGTGATTTTGAGAAACCTGAGGCGTCCAATTTCGATCAATTCGACTCTATGATTATTATTGCGTTGTTCTTAACTGTATACTTCAAGACTTGCGCCGAAGGGGGACAAGCTGAAATCAAATTTTGACCTGGGTTACCGTGACAGTAGATGGCCTTGACCGAACTCGTTACACTTGATAGAATGTTCTCTTAGATCAGCCATGTGGGACTGGACGTATTGCCGAGCTTCGTCGGTCGTCCACCTACTGGATGTTGGAAGTCGTCCCTAATGTAAGTGACGCCTCATCTTACGAGGCTCCCTTTGACACAGGTAATTCTACCATCCCCTCTCCCGCCATGTGGTCACGTCACTCCAATCATGTCCCATGTCGCTGAATCGACTAACCTATCCCACAATAAACTTGTGACCATGTTTATGGCTGCTGATCATTCATTTTGTCCGTGTTGATGCTATTCACAGCCAGTTGACTGTTTGCTCATTCGTGTTGGTCCAAGTGGTCCGATATCCCCACATGCTCAGACGGGGATCGAATCCACTAATGCAACTGGCTGATACCCTTCAGGGTTAAGGGTGTCATCGTCATGCTTTTTACGGATTAGTTTGGCCGCAATTGAATGATCATGTTAGTCGCGAGTGTATTGTTGACTGATTTATGTTCTCGTTCATTTGCGATGTCTACAACGCATAGTTGTGACAAGAAACTGGGGTACCTTGAGATCAGCTTTGCAAACGCTGAACCATACGCAGTGAACCATCAATCATCTTCAATATCTCAAAGCTTCTCTGCCACAGCAACCACCGTCTTGTTAAGGGGATGAGAACCTAGGCCACATCGTGATCCATTGGCGTTAGGGCACTAACAGAAGTACTGCTTGAATGCGACATCTGCCCGAGTCTATTCTCCAAGGTTTAGCCGCCAAATATCTGGTACCGGGTAGGTCCAATGCAAGTCCCCTAAAAGCGCCGTATTTCCGGAGTACTCCAGGAGGGCGACAGTGGGGAAACACAGGTGCGGGTGCACTGTAACTCAATCTCCCAATTCGCTAGAAAACTAAACAGAACCAATTTCTCTGACTGACTCGAAAACACTGGTAATCTCTCACAATAGAGTGAAATTCTCGCTATGAGATTGCCATCAATCCATTCGCTCAATTTTGCACCGTTGGTTCAATCGCCCGACAGTCCCTTGGCATTAGTCACTCGGCGACATAACATATAACCAACAACCAAGAGGTGGATCATTTGAAATGAGGCCGTCGCTAAATATTCCCAAAGCGACAACTTGGCACTCCCTTTGTCGGAAGTCTGGCCGAACCTCTAGGCAGACACTTCATGTGGAGTTCAGCCTTAGATGGACCCTGGCGCGATCGAGTAGACGTTTTGCTTAAGATGGATGACCTAGACGTCCATTTTAATTTAATTGTCTTCCATTTATCCTTTACTTTTTTTTTCTTGCGACCAAACTCTGTAAAGATGAGGATACTGGCAATCATTTTGCATTGCATCCGATACAGCTGGCAGTATGTCAAGAAGGTGTTGCGCACCCTCCGATATGTCTTCTGGCTCACGTTACCCTTATCAGGGTTCACTATCCTACTCGCCTTAATCCAAGGAATCATTCTCGGTAAATGGTATCATGAAACTCAATTGCAACAACCGGCCTTGCTTGCGGGTAACCTGATCAACATCAAAACATACGAATGGTTCAAAGAGCCATATGGCGAAAATCCTCTCTTCATTCCTCGAGCCCCATATCATATCAAGCAGCTGCACAACCCTCTCACCTGGGCCCAAGACGTTGGGATCAGTAGACCTAGGGGTTGGAAAACTGACAATGTCGGGGTTTTGGCTTACTTCAATGCTCTCTATCGCAGATCGCGTTGGCATTCACCGGGATGGCATCATTGGATTTACCTTTCCGCGAATGAGCAGCCGTTGAACGAGACTTGGAATGAGGACCCATGGGATAGGGCTTTTCTGGATTTGCTGGAACATAGAGACCGGTACGAGCCGCAGAGGAGACGGAACTTCAACTATATCACCTGTCCACGCAGCTTCCTCTGCTCGATATGGAGAGTTGATGGGCCGGCGCTGCTTCACTTCACCAACGAGCCACTCAAACGGAATGAGACTCAAAAACGGTCACTGAAACCAATTCTTGATCCCGTGCACGTGCGCGTCTTTAACCTTCCTCTCAACGAATCGGTCATTCCTGGGAGGTTTCCTACCCACTTTGAGCAAATGCGATCTATCACAGCCAGCAACTCAACGTATTGGACCAAGCATGAGAAGTACTCCAATTTTGATCTAGTCCGTGGACAGGCTCGCAAAGTCCTCGCCAAGCTCCAAGATAAATACCCAAAGACATTGGGCCTGCTCACCAAGGTTGAAGATAAATGGACCAAGCTCATCGGTGCAGATGGCCTTGACCTCATCGAACTCCCTCGTATCTTTGCATTCCTCGCTGGAGCTCTTCCAAGTCATTATGGGTTGAGATACTGGGAGTATTTTCGAATGTGGCGAAAAGATCGCGAATATGATCGGTCGCCGGAAGGGAAGGAGAATAAGCCAGTAGGACCAGACCCTGTCGCACGGCAGCTTCAGGGCTTTCTGGATGTTTTGAGCGATGAGGACAAAGAGGGGTGGAGTAAAACGCACCAAGGCGGTATGATATTGGATAGAGTTCAGAAGGGGCTGAAGAACAAGGATTGGGATGGGAGGGATGATGTTCTTGCAGCTATTGAGGCTGCTGTAGGCCCTTAGATTATGAGATTTACTCAAGACTGTAAGTTTAGACATAGGATTACTCCTGCTTTCACCATTGTCGCGTGCATTTTCAGCGCCCACATAGGACACATGTGAAGTTTCTGACCATCATTCAACAGTGAGAATATAAGTTCCAACTAGACGCCTAGCTATCACATACGACCATACCTACCAGAAAATACGGGATCCCGTCCGCTCTCCCATAGTCAAGCTGGTAAGGGGCGGATTAGTAGTTGGGTCGGTGACGACCAGCGAATCCCCGCTGTTGTATGTGAACTTTTTGCAATTTTTAGCTCTTGGATGGAGCGAAAGCCCCATAACTTTGACTGTATCCGCGAGGTCTATTGTATTGCGCGTAACAGCATGTAGGCGGTCGAATCACGTTCGATACGGCACCAAGCCCGCAATTGGCATTCTACTTTTGAGTTAGAGTTTAGTTGATGCGG
>JAPFSC010000321.1:0-91815 GCA_030777805.1 Fusarium sp. MBC 364 | reverse complement strand
TTACCTAGGAGCTTTTAAAGAGCTTATAATATCTTATAAGTAGTAAGCCCTAAGGTAAGTATATTTCTAGTATAAGGATATTAAGTTATAGGCTTATAGGTTACTATAGAAGCTATGGGCTGTAGCGCTTTTCTTATAGGTGAGCTGGTAAGCTCTTTGTAAATGTTATGTTTTAGTGTGATTGAAAATTGATGTTTGTGTTTAGCTTGAGATCCTCGATGCGGAAGAGGAAAGTCGGATGAATGGATATCCCGAGCACCGATCGGGTCAGCTTCGGGCAAATCCATCGACCAGGCATCTTAGCCTGTCGGGACAACAGCCTTGAGATAAAAAAATCATCAGCCATACGCAAAAATTCTCTATTCACTTTTGCGCTGTTTAGCCTTCGGAGGAAACGTAGCTAGATGCCAGGAAGAGCTGAAAAGGGAGGGCGTTAGCAGTTCCAATATCTCGACAAAGACTAACTGCTTTCTTAATGGTTTTTCAGGGGTGAATGTCTTTAAGTCGAGCCAATTGGCTGAACGCGTGACAAGCTGAGGCCATGGCTTGCGCCATATTGGACCGTGTTGCCAACTTAGCTCAGCCGCCGTCGCAGGGTTGAAACAACTGAGGCTCCAGAACATTACCATCGGCGGTTCAATATAGCTGATGAAACCCAACTAAAAATCTAGACAGTTTTAATATGTCATGACCTACAAAGTTTGAATCGGCATTTACTTGAGCTTACTCGCGAACCTCGGGTCGTATTGGAATCTTCATCATGCGTCTCACTATCTCGCTTATAGCGGCGATCGCTTCCGGTTCCGCTGCCCTGGTGGAACCAACGAATGCCCATCCAAGATCCACGGTACAATCTGGGCCAGAAATCACAGCCCATCCCCTTGAGCCGCGGGACATCATTGGGAATCCCACCCAATGGTACAGGTTGCAGACCACAGCTGACCCAGATGATTCCCTCTTGATCGGTTTGCGCAACTTTACTCAGAACAACGGTGATGTTGATACGTGTAAGTCTAATGCGCTGACGCCTTCTCCGGAAGAATGTGCTGCTGAATCGATTTCATGATAGACTATTTTGAGTGTGTCAATTCCCCATATACAGTCATCTCCGGGTATGGAGGCTGTGGCCGCGACGACCTGTATACATCTTGCTCTAGTAATGTGGCCGCTGGTATCGATGGTGACAAGATCATCTGGTATGAGATCCTCCACAATATCCGACCCTCTGTTCGGTGTTATTAAAGTACTGACCTGGTATGCTCTAGCACGAAGCAAGGTTCCCTCTGTGTTACATACAGCATCTTTGATGACTTGGATGCCACCACCTTTACACCTTTCCTGGGTTGTGGCGACAGAGGAGCTACGAACCTGGAACTTGCTCGCACTTGGACTGGCTCTGGAGTCACTGAAACGACAAAGCTCTCGGGATCGAGTTCAGACATCAGCACTACTACAGATTCTAGCGGGAGACAGAGTAGTGGCACAGGTGATGCTCAGCCAACAGAGACCAACAAAAGTTGTAAACAAGGATCCACTGCTTACTTACAAATGTTCATTGGCCTCCTATTGGCTAGCGTATTGGTTGTATAGTATGAGGTTCAGGCATTGCACCTACGGTGTGTGGTCTGAGTATAGATTCCCCTAGCTACTTAGACAAGCTCAATCGTCGTCCAGCTCATGTCCTTAATCTGTGGTACTTGCGACCAGTTTTGTTTTGCATCATCAGTGCTATCCATAAACATTGGCAAAGACGTTTGTGTAGTTGTGTACTCAAGAAATGCTGCCTTGTAAGCTTGCTCTCCATCCGTCTCTGAAGTTCCATGTGCTCCCAGCTCTTGCTTTGATACAGTATTAAATACCAGAGATGGGATTCCATAGTTGTAGCGCCTAGCTTGCCTGAAACATGCGATCCTTCTGAACTGACCATTACTTGTTTGCTGTACAACCAGCCCTCCCATATTCGGCTCATGATAGCGATCAGGAGCTTCACCTCTATGTCCCATCCACGCGTACAGCGGGATCAGGAAACAGGGTAATGAAGGCTCATAACGCTGGCTGAACTTGATATGCAACTTATACGCCTCCGGCGAAATCTCCTTTTCCGGGTCGAAGCTGTTCATAGATTGCAGTAGCAGGCAAGGGATCTGTGCCCCCTTCCATTTGACATCTTCTTGCAAGTATAGATTCAAACCGAGCTTTCGACAAGAGATCTCCTCCATCATCTCATTTTCATCGAACCCTATCGGTATGGCAAGACACACTATCTCCAGACTGGCGCCTTCAAAAGATACAAAGGCCTTTTCGCTTGTCCCTGGTTGCTTCAACTTCCAGTCGACTAGCAACGCCATGGCAAATGCATTCTGCCCTTTGAAAGAGCACAAGTTTGAGGAAGTGAACTCTTGGTCTCGCGGGATTGAACTTGGGATGATATCCTTGGAACAACCGAGCCATAGCCAGGAAGGTGCTTCAAGAGTGTCAGTTAACTTATTCCATCGTGTTATGCCATCCAAAGTCATGACTGTCTTTGTGTTTGGCAGCCACATTAGGTCTTGGATCCAGTATTCAATCCATATTCCTGAGAAATAAGTATGTCCGGACCGTTTAGAAAGAGACCGGGCAAGACCTGAGATGGCAATTAACTTGTCCTGTTGCCGAGTTAGACTGCATTTCGAATAGGCTCGCATAACGGATGGCCATGATAAGTGGCCTGTCCCAGCATCGAGCTCCGTTCGTTTGCCCCAGTCTTTGAGATTCTGAGGGACAACCTCGCTAGCGATATGGGCATCACACTCCCAATATATCTGCTCGTTTCCTAGGTAGACAATTCTAGGTGAAAGGAAGCGTTCCTGCACAACCCATCCTCTTCTGTTAATCAGAGACTTGACGACATCCACTGAGAAGCCCTCCGTAAATTCAACAAAGGCACGATCGGCATTAGTCCTTGAGGTTTTCATGTCTTTTCCTTTCGTCGAAGCTAGAAAGTTCGCGGGTGGATTACGTGGGATAGTTTGAGGTCTGATTTCTTGAAACAGACTGGCAGAAGAGTAATCCCAGCATATACTGAAAGTAAGGAAGGCATTTTCGTATATGTCCGCCATTATGGCTGCTTCCTGTTGAAAGTCTTCATCTGAATCTTGAAAGATACATAATGAGTCAATCCAAAGATACCGAATAGTCATTGCGCGACAGATCGAGATGATGTCTTGAAAGTGTTGTGGTAGTTCACGATCTTGGTAGGTGCTCTCAACCCGGAAGCCACCCTTATGCAACAGCTTTGGCATGGTGTCTGCCCATCGATGTGTGAGCGCAATGTATTTATCGCATTCCTGGGTGTCGCCCTCAGTGTTAACAATTGCCCACTGCTTTGAACAACTGTTACCTATATCCAATAAACGAGTAGGTCGAGTCTTGCTGGAGATACTTCGTTGACGACATGCGCTATGGGTGTTTAAACAATCGACAACCCATCCTTTGGTGAGTTGGGCTACTGTCTCAGGGGTATGTAGATTCCGAATTATGTTGCAATTTTCTGTTATCAGGCGATGAGCATCTTCCGCTACCGCGTACAGACAGGAACGTGGTAAAGAAGCACGTACCCATGAAGCACTGCTCAGTGGTCTTCCATATATTGAAAATGGGAAGACCGAGGGATTCTCCTTTCTCCATTATGCGGAGCTGCGTCCGATAGCCTGAATCTTCTAAGTTGTAGTAGACCGACAAGACTATAGTTTGAAAATCATGTCGAATCTCGTCTCTTGCATCGGCAAGTGGTGATGATCGTATCTTGCGCCACATCGACCAGCAGATGGGGCAATCCTGGCTCAGTGATACCAGAAACATTTGCCAGGAATCATGCATGATCCTTTCCTCGCTATTCTTGCGTTGATCGTATAGCACCACTACAGGATTTTCCATCCCAGAAGGGATAGGTCCGTAGTCCTCCCATTTGCGATCTTTGCACATAAGCTTGCAGATTGTACAAAGAGTCATAATATCAGACCTCAAGCCTGTTGTGCTTGTATTCAATATGTGAGATAGAGAGGTACAAATAATTGAGGGGAACTAATTCTCAACTGTGGCAGAACGTGTTTGATCGTAAATTTGAAGAGTGCAAAAATATTAAAACGTCAGCTTACGCTTTGAGGGTTTGAGATCGGACAGTGGGGCTGATAAGATAAGACTCGACATATGTCGTTAACAGCTGCAAGATTCAAAGAGCCCTGTAGGATGCTAAGGCCATGCGACAAGCAGAACTCGATTAGGTAGTGTTAGCTCTTTTTATAGGAGTCTGCACATTTAGCCGTGACTGTGGCGACGCTGAATAAATGACTACGCGAGACGTCTTCTAGATGCGTTACCGGAATTTCCTCGTTACTGGAATTTCTTCGTTACAAGGTTTTTGCATAGCTTAGAATTTGTTACGGAAGACTGAAATCCCAGGCTTGTTCGAACCACGTTTCGAAACACAACTCCACGTGACTAAGACGTGTAGTTTTGAGGATTATCCATTATCGGCGCAATCAACAGTATCTAAAGAGGGAGAGCAGAAAAACGGAGTTAGATTGAAAGCGCGGTTACATCATATGATAGTCATACCAGCTTGTGCCATGTCGGTACGCTCTCTGCACTGAGGCGTCATCATGAATGTTGCCTTTCCGCTGCGTCTTCTTAAGTGCTCGATAAGACACTATATCGATTCCCGTGCTATCTTGTCTTTGAAGTGTCCCTGCTTGCACAGTTTAGTGCCCGGGATAGGAAACTCACCAGCTACGACAAGGAGGAATACTGGGGGTCTGCTAGTGACACATCTGGTGATAAAGATTCCCGCAATGCGTACTTAACAAAACAACACTTTTGATCACGCGAACTGTTATTTGACAGTTAAACTTTCTGATGAACCTTATCCTCGACAAGGAGTAGTGGAAACACCCTCGGTGCTAGTGTCGATCAGCTAAGGATTCTGTTAATTCTAACCAATAGTATCTATTGATAATCGAAACAGTTTACGCCGCTTTATCCTTTCTATCTAAGAGTAATCCTCCTAGCCTTTAGGCTGTACAGGTCAATCAATGACTGAATCTGTTTGCTTTGTCTCATCCCTATTACAAAACACGTCCCTACAAACTGATAATGTTTCCTTGTCTGTCGTATCACGGCTACTTGATCGAGCCCTTCCAAAATGCATGTCGAGTCTCCCTCCTGTATCTTCGGAGGAAACCTCCCGACATAGCCCTTTCGCGTGCTTGCTATGGAATGGTTATAGGGCTTCGACGTTGATTGAAGGATCTCTGAGTAGATTTCTTCCTTTGCAAGAACGTCCGCTTTGTCATCATCGATAGGTTGCTTATAAAGTAAGTAACAGTAGAGGGAAGAGGGAGGAATCGCTTACAGGAACCTGCGCGAGATAGTCCTGCACGAAGCTCAAACGTGCCTGAGCCACTCTGGAAAGTAATCTGCTGTTAGGAAGTACACAGCAAAAACGACCCAAGAACTTGACAAATTCCAAACAGTTTTCAGTGGCCATATTAGCTAGCGTATTTTTACACTCAGTAGATGGCTCGAGAAGAGTGCACAGAGCAGTTAGAGGGTGACCTCCTGACACATAACCTCTTTGGCGTAGTGCGAAGTCCAAGGCCCAAGTGATTGGCAAGCCTTTTGAATGAAGTAGTTCCGTTGTACCGTAGTCAGAAACCCTTGGGCCTATGTTCTCAATGTAATCGAGAATATAGGCCGAAACCTCCATATCGGCACCCGTTATCTTTGCTTCGGATGTTGTTTTAAAGACATTTCGAAACCCTCCTAGATCTGTGGTAATAACTGCATCTGCTTCGCCTCTGGAGGAGGGCTTTGCTAATGCCTGTCCTGGAAAATTCGGTCCCCACGATGGCATGTCCTGGTCAGCGTCCCAGCCGTATCCAACTCCAGCAAACATGAGAAGGCCCAAAGGCCCCCCCAGCGTCCTGCTGGAAGGTGGCTCATCACGACAAGCTTCGAGATACTCATGCATGAAATCGCGGCTGATAAGTCCCAGAGTTTTGTTCGAGCTATAATCTGGAGTGACTTTGAGATTCGTAAGACCGAGAAAACCGTAATAATAATCCTTGGGGTTTGTCGCACGTGCATCTGGTGATTCCCACCATATGTTAAATTTCAACGCATTTGTTCCCAACCAGTGGCATCCCGTACCTCCTTTGTCTTGGCGGTTGGCGAAGATATGGTGAAGTAGTTTCGAAATTCGCTCATATGCTACCACCGCCAATCTACTCAATCCCGCTTTCTTGGTTAGTTCGAAGTTTGATGGATCACAGATCCACTTCACCCAAGCTGAAAAGGATTCCAACGTTTCGATTGAGAATGATCGAGGTCCAGAAACAAAAATGGGGTACTTCGCTAGAATGATTTCTTGGCGTATCCATATGCGGCTCCAGTAAGAAGCGCCAAAAAGCGCTTGAGCGGGAGTCTCATGGGACTCCCCTACAGCTCCTTTGACTTCGCCTAGCCACGGATGGCACTTAAGCCAGAATATGTTGCAGTATCCCTCATCGCATTTCACTTGGAAAAGATAGTCTTCAACTACCTTCTTGAACTTGTTGAATCTGGAAGATAATAGGACCAGAGGAAAGCCCACGCGATGGGAGTATTTGACCAAACTTGCATCCAATTTGCAGGTACGTGATCGGAGCTGGTCATGCCAATCTTGGATATTGCGAAACGTACCCACAAGATTCTCTTGGCCAGTTCTCAGCTCTGTACCATGGGACCCATTCAGCAAGTCGTATAGCACAACAGTAGCAAGCTGAAGGGCGTTTGCCAGTGCGTGAAGCTCCATATCCCCGACCAATCTGACCTCCACGGGTGATTCGTCAACGACCCAAAGACGCCAAATAGCATTGGTTCTTTTGACGCTTTCCAAGCAAATTTGTAACAGCTCGATGCAGGCAACGAGCCTATGCTGATTTTCTTTATTCTCTGTATATCTACAACGGATATGTCTTTCGTAAGCCACAGTTTCTATGGCCTCTATCGCAGTGAATAATGGGCCGGTAGGTAATCCCAACCAACAGACAACAGCTCCGCTTTGGGAATAAATTCTTCCCATCATCGCAACTTGCTTGCTCTTCTCAGCTTCGTTAGTTTGGTTGATGCAGAGTGCATCCACCCATAACCTTCCGCCAGCAGCGTGCTTTGTTTGTTTCAGATGATGAGGAACGTATTTTAATGCAGAAGATAGGTTTGTCGTCACCTGGACTGGGTAACCGTTCACATATATCGTCTCGGTGATTTGAGGATCCCCCCAGGTATAGGACAGTGCATTGAACTTCGTCTGTCTGGTAAGCTCGGTAACTTCCAGGGCGCAAGATATCTTTGGCTCTGTCGATAAGATATTCAACAGCCTAATCTGACTCCCTGCTACCTTTAACTTATCATATAGTGAAGTCATCTGAGCGAATGCAGTGAGGTCTTTCAATTGGGTGAGCTTGAGAATATATGATTGCAAAGTCGGGATCCAATAAGCAAGAGGTTGTTAACGGATAAGGTTTGTGACTCAAGTCATAGTATAGAACTGGTTACCTCAGCATTCGTGACTGAAAGAAGCATTAAATATACTGCGTTTCAAGAATATAATAAGAGAAGTAAACAGGGCAAGCTCTAATTTAAATTCATAGCATATCTATCGGAATTAAATATTCAATCAGTTGCGTAAGATTAAATGTCTTTTACTTTAGGCACTAAGGCGTACTGCTAGGCTGCAAGGCGTTCTGTTAGGCTCAATACGCGAAACATGACCCAGCCACCTTATCCGAATTGTCCGATTACAAGGTTTTTGCATAGCCTAAAACACGTTATAAAATGCTAAAACCCCAGTTTTATTCAGATAATTGTTTAAAATATATTGTTTTTAAGTAGGTATTACTAGTAAATCCTAAATAGAAAATATTCACCTTTTTATATGTTATATAATAAGCTATTAGAAGTTAGAGGATAATGAACAATGTAAAGATATGCATTCTATTTCTTTTTCAACTTAGCAAACCACTTTGCTATCTTTCTTGTCCCAACCGGGTCAGTGGTGGGTGCTGTGGCAGTAGCTGTTGCATCTAGCTCTGGTGCTTTTGAACCTGCTCTGCCAAACACAACAAGTCTGTTTACTGGAAGATTCAAATTTGTGCCCTCTTCCTCTTCTTTGACAGTGATCAGCTTCTGCAATCGTTCGTTGCACTTGGAACCTAGGTTGAGTTGGCAGTGTTCTTGGAACAAGGCCTCCTCAGCGGTCGGTTACCATCCCCACTCTGCTGTCAGCCTCGTCTTCGGCTTAAAACCACCGTACGTTTGAGCCATGTTTCCCAAGCATGTCAGGCTAGCTATGAGGTAGCTCTGTTGTTTTAAAGAAAGTTTGCAGTTGGTGCATAGATAACCTGGAGGCGTGGTTTTAATCACTTCTCCGGCACCCTTGCAGAACAGCACTGGTATGTTCTTTTCCACGGCTGGACCCTTCCAACCTTTGTCTGACGGACCGCGCTTGTCTTGTATCACAGAGAATTCGAGTGGAGGACGCGTTAGGAAATCTGTGACTTCCCATCCAGATATCCCCCCAGCTTGAGAGCCTATAACTCCTTGATCGTCACGTAGTGCGCTTTGTTGTGCCAACATACAGCCCCTGATGTCGTTCCAGATTCTCATGATCAAGTGCCTCAACTCAAAGTCAGAGTCGTCGTCTCGGCCCTCCTTTCGAAGAACCTTCTTACGATCTTCTCTGAGGATCTTGTCAACTTTCTGAAGATAGCCAGGACCCTGGCTTGCATGCCGGAAGGTGGAAGTTATTCCCTTTGAGCTGACCCACACATGAGCCATGTGAAGCAGAAGTGCTTGAGCGGGAACCAGCCATCCACATTCACATTCAACACCTCGAAACCGCTTCACTATTGTTCCGAAAACGGATTTAGTTTCTGTTGTCTTGATATCCATTATATCCACAGCTTTTTCCAGACCTAATTCTGTTGTTCGCGGCCCAGGTGGTCATCTTGTTCTTGGAGAGTTAACCTGCTCTGGTGGCGGGGCAGAATCGTCTGCCCAGGATGATTTCGACAACACATTGTAAGTTGTGTTCTATGATGTTATCGTACATGCGCGGTCTTGGATGTAACTGCGAGGAGACGCTTTCTCGACAGAATAATTTACCACGCAGGCAAAGACATGCCTTATGACTATTGGTAAAGTTATCCAGATGTAATTATCCACCTTTGATGTCGTCAAAGAACTTTGACTATTGTGCCCATTACCATAGTTATACAATTCACCGTCATACTATTACCTCGCGCTCCCTCGCATGAACCGTTTTAATCTTGACTTGATCTTACATTTCCAGTTCTTGATGCACCTCTTCATGATTTCCCGCCTCGTCATCACTGGTGGCATCTCATTTCCTGCCATATTGTCCATCTCTCTATGCTTCTCAAAACTTCCTTCGGATATGCCCAAATCTGGCATTTCACCCGATCTATCGTCCACTTCAGTCAACCTTGCCCTTCTGCTATCATAACTCGCTCGTCCTCGCTCAGACGGTTGTCGAGTGGTAGCTGGCGTAAAGCTACCAATGGCTGAGCCAGCGCCGTCAACGCTTTCTCGATGTATCATCGAGGAACTCGTTATAAAGCTGTTCGACGCCCTTCCCAGGGATGATTCATCCCTTACTACTTTAAGTCCCCCTTCCGCTTTCTCAGCCTCTGCGGGTGGATGGGAAGATAGCATGGCATTCTCGAAAAGATCGTACTCGGAGCCCTGCGGGGCGACTGCCTCTGAAGGCTGGAGTTTTGGCAAGATAACGGAACACCGATATGATTCGGATGATCCTAACAGATAGGGTAGGTTGTGATCGCTTGCCGGATTTCGCTTCTGAAGCGGCTGGCAGTATGCTGGACTGGACCTTGCGGTAGTAAGAATTTCTCCCATTTTCGTTGTAACTCGGAACATGGAGCAGCGATCCTCTGGTTTGGCGATCAACATATGGTCCTTGATCAAATTCAAGAAGCAGACCAAGGCCTGAGAACAACACTCGTGGTCGCGTAGGTAATCAATCCACTGTTCGACACTTAGCTGAAATGCATCTGTAGAGATGAGCGTTCTTACCTTTAGTACAGAAGGCTTAACCATAGGAGGGGCATCATGACATAAGTTGAAGAACTTATCATGCGGAACCACAGTATTATCGTCTCGTAGCCGCGATGTACCGAAGTCCTCTCGCACTTGTCCATCAGGAGCCACAAACCCTCGCCCACATCCTTCTTTGCTTGGACGAACGGCGTCAGGGCCAAGAAGATGCCACGTGATGAACTCGAGGAACACACATCCGAGGGTCCAGATGTCGTACTTTTGACTAACCTGTGTAGCCCGACTGGCGTCCATCTCAGGAGGACGGTATGTTCGCGAGTACCCCACGTTTCTAATCCGCGTATACTCGGTATCAATTGACGAGTGGAAGCGCATCAACGTGAAGTCTGCTACGACCAAACGGCCAGTTGAGTCTTCTTCGTCTCTAAAGAAGAGGATGTTCTTTGGCTTAATATCGCCATGCCGACCTTTGTTCTGACTCCCAGATTCACGTGTGCCTATCTTCCAGGAAGTATGGTTGTGAACTTTATACAGACCAGAAGCGATGCCGTAGCATTCTTGGAGCATCCATATCAGGTCCGCTTGTGATCGTGGATCGGCTTCATGATTTGCCCAGTGATGTTCTAAATCCCATTCGGCACATGGGAAAATAAGATACTTGTTGGAACGTAACTCATAAGAGTACAGAAGCTGAATGAGACTCTCATGTCCTTTATTGGGATGACTGAATCGGAGCAGTGCGTCTCTTTCCTGCTGAAAAGTTACAGCATCAGCTTTGAAAAGCTTAACTGCGTAATGGTCTTTGCACCTCTGAGCAAGTAGTTAGCTACCGTGTCTCTAGTCACCGTTGTTTGGATACCTACAGTTCGGCGTCCCCATCTTTGATAGTCTTCATGTATCCTTACTTTAGATACAACACCATGTGCCCCTTCCTCTGGATCGACCAACGGATTGAGGAACGGCATCCGTATCGGATCACGAAGCTTCTTATGCTTCATACATTCGAAGTCGATAACCTGTGGTAGGAACAAATACTGGTCTTGAACGAATCCCTTCAACCAAAGGTCCTTCAAGTCAATGAAAGGTGCACTCGACTTTGATAGAGGTAAAGTATTATCCCAGATATTGAAGGTAACAAACTCGTGAAGTGCTTTTGTTCTCCCAATGTATAGCAGCGTCGCGAGAATCCTGAGACGCCCCGTGCCTCTTGTATCAGTGAAAATCGCATCCAGGCTAACAGTCCTGTCAGGGTATTTATATAGGATGCGGTCAAGTACAAGTTGGACTGTCTCTCGGGTGAGGATGCGTCTCAGGTCGCACTCAAGCACGAAGGCCTCAGGCTTTTCGTCAAATTCGGGACCCGGTTTTATTGCATCGCGAATTCTTTGCGCGACTATCTTATTTATGGGTCGTGTATCTGATGGGACATTGGTTTGATAATCTGTGCCGTCACCACCAATCGTGTTGGTAGCCCCAAGATCCGAGGTACCGGGCCTGTCCATGTTGCTGAGTCTAGCCAGGAAGCGACTCGGTTGAGGCCCGCTAGACGTGGCTATGCGTGGTAGGTTTCGAGACAATGGTGGAATTGTGTATAGGACTTGGATGTTTGAGATTGTGTTGACGGAAAATAACAAACTTTGCAAGAGCGACAGATTCGCGCATTTACTATCCGAGAATTGCGCTTTTGTAAGTATGGTCGACACTAGAGCCTCGTCTGAAAATATCCCCAATGCGATAATTACCTCACTGCACCATTACTAAAAAGAGAAGAGTGTGTATGACAGACGGCTGAAAGTACAGTACAGGGCTGGCCAATATTGGAACCGCCCCCAACTTGGCATCTCCTACGAACAATGTCATTATTCAGCGAGGTCTTGAGACAAAGAAAGGGCTGCATAAAGTGCAGGATCCAGGTGGCTTTGTTGAAGAATTCGGCGGCTAGCTAGCTACCCGAATGACTCGAGGCACCTTGCCGTTGGACCACCTACCGCTGTGCGAATGCGAGGGTGTTCTGACAGGGGTTGAAGACAGCTTGAGAGCCTTGGGCAACGCCGAATTCAAGCCACCGCCGTATGCGAGTTACAGTCACAGGAACTTCCAGGGTGTCTGCTGACAGGGCCGTCTGGGAACCATCCTTCAGCTTCTGCCCTGCTGCCTGGAGACGAAGAGGCGATGTTTCTAAACCTGTGATATGAGGTAGGCTGTGACATGTCTGGGCCAATCCTATAGGCTCACGCTGAGACATGCATGTCGGTGTGGATGAGTCCTACAGTCTAGACTCCAATCAAGCCCAGTCAGAGGCCGCTGTGCCTCGGAATTGCAGACAGCCAGTGACATGTCATGTATGCCAATAAAGTCTCGCACTGCCTCAAAGTGAGACGGCCATGGAAAAAGGTGACTCCTTTCCTCAACAGAATATAACTGACTCCGGACCTGACTCTTCCTTGCGTGAATTGTGCTTTTCAATCTTGTTTTTACAGCGTTTCTTTTTGTCTCAAGACGACCTTTCGCAATGGCTTCTATCCGCAGAGAGATTCCCTCGTACTCAATCAAGAGTCCGGAGTCACTCATGCAAAATCTGCAAATTTTCTGCACCAAGCACAATTATTCAGTGCAGAGTCTGGAGATGCGGAACGATGTCTACATAATATGTCTTGAGGAACCATTATCACAAGCTTCTGCAACGACAACAGTCTTTTAATGTTAGTACTGCCTCTTCTCTGACAGGACGTTCTAATGAAAGCAGACGTTTTGAATGGCTTCATTCACCGCCTTGCCAATACCTTCTGGCGCGCTTCAGTGTCGCAATCACAATTATATCTCGTAGATGAGTGCCTGTATATACGTTGAAAGATGAAGGAGTAGATCCCCATATGGCAGAGGATTTGGATTTGGGTTGGTGTTTGCTATTAGCGAGCTAGGGTCTTGATATTGTCGAGCGTATCCGACTTACGCAATAGAATTACAAAAATGCTTTGCCAAGTCCTGTGAGCGTGAGACAACGTAACATCGATAACGGAAGCCGAAGGCCGTGCGTCAGCAGACACACATTGCTGATTCAGACTACGCTGTAATCCCGCAAAGGCGAGAGCCTGGTTTTGAGGCCTGCAACGTCTGGTGTGGGTGGTCTGACGGTATTTCTCATCATGGCCAATGAACTTTACGACATGGCTTGACGTGCTTACGGAGGGGCTGAGGGCGGCTTATCCAGGCCAGACCCTTGAAGGGCACTTATTGCGAGACGTAGAGTCACAGTAGACGGATACAAGCCTATCAAACCCCTGTAAGGTGCAGGGTAGTTTCAGCTTTTGACCTCCACCCAGGTTTTGGCATCCTTGTCGGATATTTCCCGAGCGTTGAAAAATGCCTACTGAGGCTCTGCTTGACAAGGCTCTCAATTGTGGGACATAAAGTATCTGACAAATGTGCGATCATGTTCGTCAAGCTTCTCATCAGACATTTTCGCTAAGACCAGAACGATCAACTGTCCAGCAAAAGACCAAAAACCATCCAACATGGCACCAACGTCACGGATCCCAATCAACTCGCAAGTGATATCTCTTAGCTCCATCGAAGACCAACTGATTCAGGCAAAGACCTTGCCACCGAGAAGAGAAGAAGATGAAGAGGATGAAGAAGCTGAAGAGAAAGAGGCACGAGATCGTGAAGCTGCCCATTGTGAACCTTTCCTTCCCAATAGCGTCCTCGAAACTTTCGTCACAGAAGATAAAGTCAAAGCAACGCTCGCGGGGCTACTTGATACTGGCAACTATGATAGGGAACTACCACGACATATTATTAAAGAAGCACGCAGAGCCTTTCTGACCGCTATCTATATTGGTCAGAGTTCAAAGACCAAATGCCTCTACCGAGAGGACCTTGCAGACCGAATGCTACCCGTCAAAGCTCACAGAAAGATATCTGGTGACTACGTTTGCACAGTTGGTTCAAGAGAGAAATTGAACTACTTCTCAGACTGGGAACCACAGCCGTGCAAGGCCTTCGCCTCAGAACAATGGACCTTTTTGGCCCCCACGTTTAGGGAAGACGACTTCAGCTATAAATTCCATGAGAACGAACGGCCACCACTTGTGTATATCCCGAATCCCAAGCCAGACGGAGGCTTTTTTGGGACAGTACTCAAACTCGGTATTCGTCTTGACCATCTTGATTTCAGTCAGCAAAAGTTGGACGAACTTCTACTGGTAAGATGTCCCTTGAATCTCCTCAACGACATTGAAGCTAATAATGTGTCATAGAAAAAGAAGTCCAATGAGGAATATTGTGAAGTGGCGGTCAAGTTCATGAGTATTGAAAACAATATGAGCAACTCAAACGTGGACAAGTTTTACCCAAGAGAACGGGATACACTCAAATGCATGAGAGACTTGGACGATCGACATCTGATAAAGGCGGTTGCTGCCTATGAGAAAGGCAAGTCCAGATGCTTTATCTTCCCATGGGCCGAGGGGGGAAATCTCGACACGTTCTGGCGAAAAGATCGAAGTCACCTTGACGAAGACCTTGTTCGATGGGCCCTAGGCCAGATGGCTGGCATTGCAGGTGGTATCAAGAAACTCCACGCTAAGAATATCCGACATGGAGACATCAAACCACAAAACATCCTTTATTTTCCTGACTGCGGAAGGAAATATGGCCGTGGAACGTTGAAGGTAGCGGACGTCGGTCTTGCAAAGGTTCACACCGAGTACACAAGATATCGCATCGCGACAACTACTCGAATGAACAGCGAAAGGTACGAGCCGCCGGAGATTGAAGCCTATCTTCACAACAAACGTCCTATACCACGGGTATACGACAGTTGGAGTCTTGGATGTGTCTATTTCGAGTTTACCGTCTGGCTCATCTACGGTCGACCACGATTGGATACCTTCCACACAGACATAAGCGATTCGAAAAAGTTCTATGAGACAAGGGGAGATTCCTACCCTCGTCATAGAGCTGTCAACAATCTGATAGCCGAGATGAAAGGCAGACTGCCCGAAACTTCGGCTCTTGGGACGCTGGTTCGTCTGATCGACAAGGACTTGTTAGTGCCTGAAGAGAAACGGATGGAGAGCAAGGACCTGCATGAGGAGCTGAGCAATAAATGTGAGTGCGGAACGTCCTACTACTTCGGCCCTGCTCTTGTCAGTCTCGCGAGAGATAGACCCGTTTCAGGCGATGGCCCTGACAGTCAACCTCAGCCGCCCGACAACGTAGGTCCTCTCGCGTATGCCTTGTCAACTAGCTAACCAGAATCTAGTATGTGAGTAGATCGACATTTCGAAGCTTCTGCTGCTTCTAGCCCTACTAACGATATCCAATCTTCCTAGAACGTGAGTTGACTCTCACTCCACACTTCAAAGCTAACACGCTCCAGTCGGTAAGCATTCTCCCCGTCTCTGAACGTGCGAACTTACATCTGACGCGTATAGCACACCAGTAAAATTGATGATGGATGGCGGAATGTCCCAGATAGCGAATGGGCTCGGTTTCTTATATCACGGGTCGACTTCTCTTCTCTTCGTCCTAGTATTGAGACGGGATTCTGCGATGCGTGTAATTCAATTGACTTTGTTGCAGATGGCGTTACCTTGGGTCGGAGTCTTCGGGACCTTGAGGAAAGTTCTGGAAATTGCTCAATGTGTTGTTTCATATATAAATGTTTTTCGACAGTCTCTACCGAAACGGACAAGGAAGGGCAACAATCCCTCTCACCATCACTAAGCAATTCCGCTGCAATATCGTTTTATGTCGACCCAGGTTCGTCATCGACTCGTGTTAACGGCCACGTGCTAACTACCATTAGACTACAAGGGTCCCACTCCACTGAAAGCTCAACTGGGCTTGCCCATTCTTCCCTCACCTGGCAGCCATCAAGAGTTCGCTCTTATAAATGACTGGATCAATCTTTGCGATAGAGCTCACGACTGTGTTTGGCCAATGTCCTACGCGGAGTCTCCTGGCCAGATGCCAACGCGGCTCATATATGTTGGTACGAAGACCGCTCCCTCTCTTCGTCTCGTTGAAACAAAAAAAGAAAACGTGACGGGAAAGTATGTAGCACTTAGTCACTGCTGGGGTAAACTGTTAAAGGAAGAACGCTTCTGCACTTACATCGACAACATCCAGGACTTGAGACAGCAAATCCCATTCGAAAGACTCCCACAAACCTTCAAAGATGCCGTGTTAGTCACGCGATCGCTCAATGTTGAGTACCTCTGGATCGACTCCCTATGCATCATTCAAGAGGACCCGGAAGACTGGAAATATGAAGCTGCCAGAATGGAAGATGTCTTTCATTCAGCGTACTGTACCATCGCGGCTAGTTCGTCCACATCGTCCTTAGACGGCTTCCTGGGGAACAGAAGGGAGAGGGCCGTTATCGGTATCACCACCGCCCAGGGACCTTTGTACCTCGCCGAGGCCATTGATGATTTTGGTAGGGATGTTGAACGGGGGATTCTGAACACGCGGGGATGGGTCTTCCAAGAGCGAGCTCTGTCTCGTCGCACTATCCACTTTACATCGACCCAAGTGTATTGGGAGTGCGGTCACGGAGTTCATTGTGAGACGTTAGCTCACCTTCGAAAGTAAGTTCAACAAGACACGAAGATATATCGGACTGACCAACCCGATCTAGTCCTGAGTCCGAGCTACTTGTTGATTCCAACTTCCCAAACTACGGTCTTCAGAAGTACAAGGACGACAGTATAAGACTCGTCCAGTATCTCTATCGAACCTACAGTGGACTGAGCCTCACCAATACAACAGATCGATCCAAAGCACTTCTTGGCTTGGAAAAGCCCCTGGGTCGCACGTTCAAGTCACGGGCAGAGTATGGTATCCTATCGGCTTACTTTGACAGATTGCTGCTTTGGCAACGTGATCAAACTTCTCCACTAGAAGATATACCGTATCCCAAAGGCGATGCTGTTCCTTCCTGGTCATGGATGTCGCTCATGGGAAAGATCGGCTATCTCGATGTTCCATTTGGGAAAGTCAATTGGACTGGGGATGTGGTAACCCCTTTCAGTACTCAAGAAGATCAGGTCGATATTCCCTGGAATGGAGGGATCCAGGCTATGGCTCACGAACTGTCTATCGACGAGGAAGGTCTGAAGAACAGGATACGTACTGACGTCATCTACACCAAGATGGACCCCAAGGGTTTTAAGTGTGTGGTAGTTGGGACAAGCAAATTGACCAATGACGACGGAACGACAGACCAGTACGTTCTATTGATGCGGCAGAAGTCACCTGATGTGTACAGACGGATTGGAGTGGGTACTCTTCTGGATATCCATATCCGACCAGAGATCGAACCGGTTTATATCATCTAGCTAGCTTACTTATACAAATCTCTCTCCTCTTTCTTATGATCTACAGTCCCTTCCCAACCACTCCTGCACAACCCTTTGTGCAACTTCCATGCCCTCCCTAACAACCTTCGCCGACTCCTCGGCGACCTGATAGGCGGTCTCACTCGCAGCAACAGCCTTCTGAGCCTCTTCGATCTCCCCATTAGTAGCCATAGCAACAGCCTCTTCGGCTCTTCGCGCTGCAGCACCACCTGCCCATGCCGCTCGGCGCTCTGCATCTTGAACGCCAGCCACGGTGTCACTTAGAGACTTGGAGGTGCTGGAGGCTGTTTCAGCGGTTATCTCAGCGCTAGTACGAGCTGCTGCGTCCTGTTTCGATGCCGATTCGGAGTCGCGGACTGAAGCTTGGGCGGCGCGGATGAGAGCTACCATTTCTCGGGCTCTGTCATGGGCGTTCTCTGCAGATTGTCTGAGAAAGGTGGCGAGGCGTTCGTTTTCTTCTTTCTTCTTGTCATCAGGCTTCGTAGCATCTTCGCAAGCGACCGCTGCGTCTATGACTCTTCGAGCTTTAATGATAGCGTCCTCAGCTGGGGCTGTAGCCTGTCCAACAGCAGCCCACACTCGAGCGGCACAGTCGTAAAAGTCTGAGATTCTGATAGAGTTTGCCTTGATAGCATCACGTCTTGCTTCAGCAGCAATATGGATCATCTGCTCTTCGTACTTTCGTGCGGCAGCACCATAGTCGCGAGCTTCCTCAGCTGCTGCTTTGGCTCTAGCTGCGTTCTCAGCTACATTCCATGTGATAGTGCGGACTTTTTCACGGTAGGAAGTGTGGACATGAACCCAAGTGCCAATTGTGACACTGATGAGGCTGAAGATAGTGATAGGCAGAAGTGAGAGTGAGAAGAAGGGGAGGACGGCTGTGAGGGACCACCAGTTGAGCACGAGCCAGTATGTCTCTGCGTGTTCGAGGTAGCAGAAGCGAAGAGGCCCGGAGACCTTACTAATGGGGGCGAAGAGGTAGGCGAAAATGGATACAACGGTAGTGACTGTCACGAAAAGAATTTGTGCCCAAGGCTCGAAGGGCAGAGAGAAGTCGTAGTAAACGGACAGATGGTACGCCAAAGCGAGCAATGATCCGACTGCATTCGAGCGTCAGATATTTACACTACCCATCGTGGTTATCAACCTACCTTTTAAGTAAGTCCCAACATTTTTGGCGACTGTCTTCAAAGAGTAGAACGGTGCCAGGACTGCAGCAGTCCAAGTAGTCTCATCTATCGGTTGGCCATTTGGCAATGACCAGATACTGCCAAAATACAGAACGATGATAAGAACGAGTGGATTCGATAATTGGGACAAGATTAATGACTTGATATCAGGAAAAATCGGGGTCTGGTTCAGAACAAGTGCGACAAAAACAACGGTTTTTAAATGAGGCGCGATTGATCTTGACAAGGATTCTAAGGCGGAGAACAGGTCCTCGCTGCCGGCTTCTGAAGACATGGCGGGAGTAGCTAGAAGTTGCGAAAGTCTTTGGAGTTTGTAACATTATGTCGAGGACATCGACTGTTATTATAGAGGTCCTGAATTAGAAAGTGAGGCTTGCAAAGCCCAATATGCATGTATATGTAATGCACAGCTACGTGTATACCCCAGATCCCCATATCACTGGCCCAACAATCTCCGTGCAGTATCCTTAAGCGGGTCTTTGGGACTCAAATTCTACCTATAGATATGTCTGTCGCGTTCGATCTGTTTCGATTGGCGACCGACTCGCTTTTGTTTTGATCTTGTTCCAAGTTTGGTCCGCATCGGGCTCTGACGCGGCCTGACCGTGTGGGGATGGCCTCATTGCCACGTCGCTGGCCTCAGCATTGGCATTCAGTTAATGGACATGATTTTATCTTTTCGATTTGTTGTTTAATGCGTGATCATCATTGTATGTTAATAAAGTTCTTTTGTTGGTTCCCTTTGTTTGTTCGACCTGTTTGAGGTTTCACCGACTGATCCCAACGTTTCCACCTTCGTGCATACACATATTTGTCGGCTACAATTGAGCCCCATTTCTACTGCATACCCAGGTAAACCGAAGAATTGCCCTCCAAGGCTTAGGCTACTATAATAATATAGCATGATTGCTAGTCTGAGATACCATAAAGTGACCAGATTATTTCGTCTCTTATGCCTCGAGCGGTCGATTCTTCTGATACCCTGTGGATACCATGACAAATTGGGCTTTTCAGCCGGTGGAGCTTGTAGGGATTAGTCCGGGTACCCCAATCATAGAAACATATTACTCCTTCAGGCCTTTCGGGTTTTATTGCTGGTCGTGGTTGCTTTTGTATTGAAGCCTTTCGTCATCTTGCATTGATTCCAAACAATTATTGATCGCTGTCATTAATCTTAGTGCTCTGATGGATTCATTCACTATTGTGAAGTAGCGACAGGACAGTGTTCGGATGTTCATCCATACACAGCCATCCCCAACATCCACATATCTACCTATCTACAATGTCCGACATTGTGGACCGAACTAGAACAATCGATGTCAGATAATGGACTTCGCAATGACATATGCCTAGTTTGCAATGGTTTCTTTAATTCTCGCTGATGGTACTTTTGACATTTCACCATCACCTGCACCACGACTATATTTGTTAGGTGATACTTTTTACGGTAATCGACTAACCATAGAACACCTTCCGAACTTGGAATTATTCCTGCTATCATGTCACTATGAACTCTCGTTGCAAGTCAGCCTTGGTCCTATGACGGTCATAGTGACCAGCTCTGTGATATCTGGTGTTTCTGCAACCTGCCATGGAAACTACCTATGGCACGTGTCCAACCCTTTTCCCGACGCTTCATGGGCCTAACTGTAAGCTCTCACTTAAATTCTCGTATGCGCATCGTAAAATCATGATAATTCCTCAATACATAGTAAGGAAAGAACAGTACCCCAGATACCTAGTCATGTATATCGTAACACTGGAAGGAGTCCCGTTGTGTCAGCGCCGAAGTCGAATCGGCTTACTTTGTGTAGATCTTCTCACGTGACTTCCACTGAGCACGCGAGCAATTGCCCATGTTGGCTATGATACACCAAGAAATCGCCAAGCTGTCAAGGGTGACGGACGGGATGGAGAATCGTAGGCACGCCAAGACAGTACACACCTGCCAAGATCTCAGCTTAATTGACGATTCCCGCCAAGAGAGGCCAAACCCAAGGGTTTCCACGAAGTTGCAAGATGTATTGGCGCAGTGGGAATTTGCGCCACATAGCATATCAGACGAAAGGCATACACTAAACACGACGTCACGTCCTAAATATGTCTAAGCGACAAAATCAATAAGGATCGAGAGTGTGAGGGCTGCGATGAATTCATTTAATTTAAATTAAGTCTGAAATGATGAGCTTAGGATGCACAGTAGTTTGAGATGTATGAGTAAAGAGAGTATATCAATCAATTAAATAGTACGTTAAACAGTTTTGACTTCGGTATCTATGCAATCATGCCCCATCTATATCCAACCCATTCGAACTCCCACATTAAACGACAGCATGGTATCAAAAGAGTGCTTTTAGAAATGAGGGGTGTTGAGAGCAAGACCCATTAGACATCCACCGATAAGACCGGCGATGGGAATGGTCATGATCCAGGAGAAGACGAGGAGGAAAACTCGCTTCCAGTTAACAGCCTTGAGGCTGCCGTTGCAAAGACCGACACCGACGGTAGCACCGGTGATACACATGGAGGTAGAGACGGGAAGCTTGTACTGGGAGAAGACAAGGACAGTAATAGCAGCGCCCATCTCCATGGAGGACCCACGAGAAGGAGAGTGGTAGGTGATCTTGTTACCCATAACTATTGCGAGTTAGTATTGTTTTAATGACAGGAAATTAGATTAAGACTTACCCTTCATGATGTTGTATCCGTAGGTGATGAAACCAATGCAGATCATAGCAGCGACGACACCAATCTGCCACAGAGGAACCTCGGCCTTCTTCTCGGCGGGGCGGCTAGTGGACCAAGCAGCGTACATACCAGCCCAGACACCAACAGCGTTACCAACATCGTTGGCACCATGAGCGAAAGAAGCAGTGCAAGCAGTAATGACTTGGACGAAAGAGTACAGGTACTCAACCTCGTTGGGGTACTTGGGGGCATGCTCGTAGACGCGGGCCATACGGCGACCTTCAGGTGTAGCCTCAATACCCATCTGGGCAGTGTGGATGTCGTAGTGAGCACCATAGAGGAGAGCGACGACGATCTGAGCAGGAATGCGCTTGACGACAGCGATCAGGTTGTGAGTCTCGTGGATGGAACCGGCACCGATGGGGTTGGCGTGAAGAGTTCGCATGGCCCAGCCGAGAGGTCCCTTGCTCTTGCGGAGGTTAGAGTGGTGAAGTTCCTCGGCCTCCTTGAGCATACGCTGGTAATCCTCCTGGCTAGACTCAGCAAGGTTGAGGTGTCGCTTCTCGTTGTTCTCGGAGCTGGCGGCAGTAGCGGGGGTGATCTCATCGTCGCTGATCTTCTTTGGGTTGTGCTCCTCAGACTCAACAGGGCCGATTTGAAGCTCGGAGGTGTGCTGGACAACAGCGTAGTCGGGAACACGGGCGTGCTCGGCATCAGGAGGAGCAGGGCGGCTGAACAGGAGAGGGCCCCTCCAGGCATCCCACCAGCGAAGGGTGTAGTCCTTCTTGATGACGACAGCGTGGACGAAGGGGACGAAGAAGATGGCAGAGAGGACGAAGAGACCGAAGCCGACACCGAGAGTGACTGAGGCGATGTACCAAGCAGGCTTCTCAGCGAGACCAAGACGGGGAGATCCCTTGTAGACGATCGACAAAGTGCAAATAGTACCAGCGATGAGGAAGAAGAAAGGTGAAGTCCAAACAGCCCAAGGAACAGGGTTCTTGCGCACATGAACAACATACTTGACCAACAAGAAGATGATCGCGGCAAAGCAACCAGCGATAGTGGGCGCCATAGCAAGACCAGCAAAGATAGCACCGAGACCCTGGCCACCGTTCCATCCCCACTCAACCTTGCTAGCACCGACAGTAGCGATACCGACACCAGCGAGAGATGAAATGAGGGAGTATGTAGACGAGACGTGGGCGTTGTGCTTGGTGCACCACATAACCCATGTAGAGGCACCGGCGGAGGCACAGGCGAAGGCGAGGAGCTGGACGCCTGCGTTGTCGCGGAAGGCTTCCATGGGAATGATGCCGTTCTTGATGGTGGAGGCTGTTCGAGCGCCGACTGCGAGGGCGCCGAGCATTTCGAAGATGCAGCAGAGGACCATTGCTCCGCGGTATGTTACGGAGCGGGAGGAGACGGAAGTAGCCCAAGCGTTGGCGACATCGTCTGCACATCAGTCAGTATCAATCGCATCATCAGGTAGAGATGGAAGAGAGGGGAGGGGAGAACATACTGGCACCATTGTTGTAGGCCTCTAGCAGAGCAAAGCAACTGCCAATGGCAAAGACGTAGGTATAAGCCTCGAGAACCATTTTGAAGGACTTGGTGTAACGAAGGAAGAGGCAAGAGTAGATTGCCTTGGTGTCTGATGATAGACAGAAGAGAAGGGTTGGAAGTCGATGAAGCAAGAAAGAGGGGAAGGGTGTTTGAGTTCGGGGGCTTTAAAGGAAAATCTGCCACAGTCTCAATGGCAGAGAAACGGGTTCACGTCGCCAGGTTAGGATGGATCCCCATGCAAAAGGTACCTGCCGAGAAGAAACTAGACTGCGCCATCACCCCCACTGAAAGTCCAGAAGCTGTGCTCTTCGGTCAAGAATACAGCTACGACAGAGACATGGTGTCTACACCCGCATACGTAGGGTGGGTAGACGGCGTTAGCACGGGGAGACTAGCAATTAAGCATATTTCACCTATGAGCTTCATGCTCCACCCCACGTGCGTGCACGTTCTCACTCTCTAATTGGTCGGTTTGGATGTGAGTCGAATACGTACAGGGATGGAACGCCACGGCGGGACAAGAAATCGCCAAGTCAGCGGCGTCCGATCTCTTCTTGAGCTGATCCCTCGGCGAAAGTTGAAGCTCGCGTGCTCTTTTGACTACTGCAGAAAATTTTTAAACTTTTGATAAAGCTTAGAGTTATTTTCAAGAACAACTGTATGCTTAATTAGTGATGGGTAACACGTGCATGATCTTCAATCAATTCCCTGTCCAGGCCCCCTTTCATCTCCCAGAAACCAACCAACTGGAGACAAATTACAGGTCCTCTATTGCCCAGTGCACATGTGCCGGATATTTCCCTCAGCCGTACCATACAAAATATCACCCGTTTCAAGCTCCCTCCGTCCACGTTGAGCAAAACCACCAAATCCAAAATCCCAAAACTCCACCGTTCGGTATCTCATCCTGGTTAGTCCACAATTCCGAATCTAGACTTTGCTCCCGTTAGATCGTTTCCAAGGGTGGTTTCCCATCTCCCCGCGTCAGCGTGTGAAACGGCCACATGGGGAAATGGAGCTATCTGACTGGCCTATTGACCCCAGACTAAAACCTCTAACTGGGAAGATCTCGACCGACGGTTTTTTATCGGACGGTTCCGCATTGCACGCATGTGAGGTTAATGGCATTGATTGACTGCATTGAAGAAGCAATTCCTGTGTCGCTAGGCCTTGTTTGTAAACCGACGTGAAGATCTCGGTGTCTGGAAAGAGCTTCAGTCATCCAATAATTAAGCTTAGAAAAAGAAACGACGATCAAGCTATTGGATCATCATCCTCCAAGTCGTCACAATGAACCTCTCAGCCCAACATCTAGACGTCGTCTCTGATCCTCTTGCCACAGTCTGATAACCATCGCCAAGTGCCAAGAGGGATCGTGCCGAAGAATCCGTCGAGAACCTCTTCCCCGTCAGCTGCCTTGGCTGTGGCTACACCCACGGGGGCCCTGGATTGGATGCGGACCTTTTGCTTTTGATGATTGATGATGTTCCTTATCCAATGGAGCCTTGAAATGAAGCTTGTTTTATCTAGCGGCGCGTCCGTGGGGATCGTTCAGTGTCCACCTTTGGGTCATGCAGGTGTCAAGAAGCATTCTTCTGTTTGGTGGTTCCGTTAGATTGGGAGGCACCCTTGTTAAATTGGCTGTCAGCTTGTGACCGTGGTGCGACCGATCATATCCGGGTGCTTGTTGCCGTATCGTGAAGATCAGGGTGTTGGACCACGGTAATGGCACAGCTGCGTTGGGGTTTCGATTGTCAGTAATTGCCACAAAAGAATCATCGAGAGACACGATGCATTGCATAGCTATGATGATGTCGCGATCATCGTTTTGCCTGCCGATTTGTGACGTTGAAGCAAACCTCAGTTTAAATTTCAAGCCGTAACGGCTGATTTATCGTCTTTCTACAGTTCATTGCTCGATCAAGTAGATATCAAAACATCCCGGCTGTGAATTTACCCTGGAGTAAAAATTATGAAGCTACGCGAATTCCGCATTTGGACTAGTGCGGTCTTATCAGTCGATCACGATAAGCTTTCCCATTCCATCACCTGGCTGGGAAGTGTACGCCTCCGCGGATTTGTTATCGCCAAAAATTAAAGTTAGCATAGATAGATTGCGCAGATTCAATGTTGGCTTTATGCAGGCTCAACGAATGAAGCTTGTCTTATTGCGGAGTAGCCTTGATGTTACTTATCTACCACTCGAAAGTCTTCAAGCAAGGGATCCCGAGCTGTTATTGACCTTTTGATTAGTGATTATCTGCTATCATGCCGTTCCCAGATGCCAACTGGTTGTTAACAAGGATAATTGATTACACAAGGAACTCCTTGATAGCAGCGACAACCTCATCAGGCGCCTGCTCAGGAATATAGTGTCCCGACTCAACACTCCGTCCCTTAACTTCAACCCCCTCCTCGCTAACATCCTTCCACTCCTGTACCGCATTAAAACACTTCTCAATAACACCATGCTTCCCCCAAAGCACAAGCAAAGGACTCTTAATCTTCCGTCCAGCCTTCCAATCCTCCCTCGCCTCATCAAGATCCAGCGTCGCACTAGCCCTATAATCATTACACATGGCATGCACGGTATCGTAATCCGCAAGGGACTTTGCATATGTTTCGAAACATTCCGGCTCGAAGATTGAAATTCCGTCGCCTTGGCGGCCACCCATGAACATCTCTGCTAGCTCGCGTGGTTTTGCGGTGATGAGCATTTCGGGCATTGGGGAGGCTTGGATAAGGAAGAACCAATGGAAGTAAGCTTTCGCAAAGTCGAGATCAGTCTTGCTGTACATTGCCAGCGTGGGACAGATATCCAACAGGATGAACTTTCTAATCCGGTCTGGATAATCGACGGCGAGCTTGTGGGCTACTCTCGCACCGCGATCATGTGCGCAGACGAAGAAAGAGTCTGTATAACCCAGAGCATCCATCACATCGATACAGTCGCGCGACATGGCGCTTTTGGCATATGATGCGACGTCAGCTGGTTTAGAAGACTGGCCATAGCCGCGAATGTCAATTAAGACGACATTGTATTTATCAACGACTTGAGGGACGACGCGATGCCAAATGTGTAGAGTTTGAGGAAAGCCATGGATGAGGAGAAGGGCAGGTTTGGAGGAGTCTTTGGTGGAGTTGAGGCCGTTGATGATGACGTTTTGATCAGACTTTGTCTTGATCTGGAAGGGTTGAAGGTTGTCGAACATGGTGAAGGTCTTGCTTGTATTGCTGGATAAAGTATGAGAGTATAAGCTTGACGTGGATAAACGATGGATTATATATCACGAACGCCCTTTGTTAGACAAGCTGTCTGAGTAATCTGTTTGCCATGGTGTTGCTTTGCGGAGAGCGACTATGCCGTCATCGTCTTAGGCAATCCGGTCGCAGTAACCTCGGTCTTTTCTTGTGCCGATCAAATTGCGAGGCAAGCAATCCGCGGTCAAGCAAACATCACCATCAACTACAACCATTATGAGTCCAGGATGATTTGTGACAATCGTTTGACTAACATGCATTGCTACATTCGGTGAAAAACGATGTGTGACCGTCGGCCTGTGCAACATGAGGCAGGCGGACATTTCTTTGTCCGCTGCACCAGTTGAGAAAGTGGGGTTGTGTCGGGCTTGGGATGTCCGCTTCTCCTCATTGATCCGATATCGTGGATCTCAGATATCATTTATATGAACACAATCTCACCTGTTAATCCGATCAATCTCATCATTCACTTGCCATCTTTCAAGCCTCTTCCTATCACTATCAAAATGTCCAAACCTCTCAAAATCGCCGTCATCCCCGGCGATGGCATCGGCAAAGAAGTCATGCCCTGGGGCGTCAAGTGTCTCGAAGCCGCAGCTCGGAAACACAACATCTCCCTATCATTCCAAGAATTCGACTTTGCCAGCTGCGATTACTATGAAAAGCATGGCAAAATGATGCCAGATGACTGGAAGGACATCCTCGAACCTTTTGACGCTATTTACTTTGGCGCAGTGGGCATGCCTGACCAAGTCCCCGATAACGTTTCTCTCTGGGGAAGTCTTCTCAAGTTTCGAAGAGAGTTTGATCAGTATATCAACCTTAGACCATGTCGCTTACTACCTGGTATTCCTTCGCCGTTGGCGGGGAGGAAGCCGGGTGAGATTGACTTTTGGATCGTGAGAGAGAATACGGAGGGAGAATATTCTAGTGTGGGTGGTATTATGTTTGAGGGCACGGAGCGAGAGACTGTTATTCAGGATACGGTTATGACGCGCGTGGGCGTCGATCGTGTTCTGAAATATGCATTCGACCTTGCACAGAGTCGACCGAGGAAGAAGTTGACCAGTGCTACCAAAAGCAATGGAATCAGCATCACTATGCCATGGTGGGATACCCGCGTCGCAGAAATGAGCAAGAACTACAGCGACGTCGCCGTCGAGAAGTATCACATCGATATTCTAACAGCACACTTCGTTCAAAGACCCCAAATCTTCGACGTAGTCGTAGGTTCCAACCTCTTCGGCGACATCCTCTCAGACTTAGGTCCCGCCTGCACCGGCACAATCGGCATCGCACCATCAGCAAACATCAACCCAACAGCCAACTTCCCAAGTTTATTTGAGCCGGTGCATGGAAGTGCACCTGACATTTACGGCAAGGGCATTGCGAATCCCGTGGGAATGATCTGGGCTGGACAGATGATGTTGGATCATTTTGGGTACAAGGAGGCGGCGGATGGGATGATGGGGGCTATTGAACGGGTGCTTGGAAGGGCGGAGAGTGATGTTATGACTGCGGATGTCGGAGGGAAGGGGAGCACAGAGACTCTGGGTGAGGCTATTGAGAAGGAGATTCTCTCTAGGTAGATGTGTTGGTAGTGTGATCAATATTGATATCACGTGTGAGGCTCACCCAAGCCAAGCTCGGAATTGACGACTTCTGACTGGACGTCCTTTAAACTACGAGACGGAATTCGAAACTCACATAAGCCCCGGTGACTTTAGCACTCTATATCTTGCTTCAAATTCTGAGACAGGATTTACAACTCTGCAACGGGAACTATCAGAAGTCTTACCGACTGTAAAAAATGTTGCCGAACGCCAGGTAGCATAGCGTTGGGAAGTAGCAGGAGTTACGGAAACTATTGGGTATGATCTCGGGTTATAAAATAAAGTCAGAGATAGGTAGTTTAGAATAGTATGAAAGTTGTTATATTTCTTAGGTTGATCCTTCTGACGGTCACGTCCCGACGCCCCGCAAGTAAATCGTTCAAGTGCCGATCGGAAGACAAGATGGCGACTTTAGATATACAGCCCATAAGGCTGGGTTTTCCCAAATGCAATAATTTAGCATATATTCAATTGGAATTTACTATACGCGTATTATCTTACCACTCGGTGAAATAGATGCCAATATGTAGGTCCTCATGTAGCGGAGTATGCATGCGAAATGGCGGCGATCGAGAAACCCTGTGGAGAGTATGTGTATTATAAATCAGAAATCACTCCAGAGAACATTGTGAGCCAATCTGCTGGGTCTGCCAAGCTCCACGATTGCGGAATTGCATTGCCACTCCGCTAACGCTAGAATGCTAGATGGGTCCGGAATCTTGACGAAACCCGAGATCCACCATATTGCCGCAGCAATGAGGTCATGTATAATGCGACATTGAAGGATATATATCTGGACTTGGGATCTGTATATCCGAGAATTGAATATCTTCAAACTCTAATAGCTTCACCTCGAATACTCGATCCTAATCCCCAAGACTCAATTTTGATAATATTGAAAAACATACTCATCATGAAGGAAGCACTTGTCAACAAGGAAGTCTCCGTCAAGATCGTCGACTCTCCCATTCCCAGGCCAGGACCCGGCCAACTCCTCATCAAGGTAGTTGTCGCAGGTACATACATCCCATAACCAGAGCATCTCAGCCACAACTAACAGTTCTAGGCACAAACCCCAAAGACTGGAAGCTCCCAGTTTACATGAACAAGGATGGCAACACAGGCGACGATATAGCCGGCACAGTCGAAGCCATTGGCGAAAACGTTGTTGGCTTCCATAAAGGCGACCGTGTGGCTGCCTTCCACGAAATGACCACTTCCCACGGCGCCTTTGCAGAGTACGCTATCGCGCATTACTACACTACCTTCCACATTCCCGAGTCTATCTCTTTTGAAGAGGCTGCTACTATTCCTCTTGCGGCATACACCTCTGTTTGTGCTCTGTTCCAGGAGCTTCAGATTCCTGAACCTTGGTCACCGCTTGCCAAGACCGAGGCGAAGAGACCTTTGCTTGTTTATGGTGCTAGTACTGCTACCGGTGCTTTCGCTATCAAGCTTGCTGCTGCTGCGAATGTGCATCCTATCATTGCGGTTGGAAGTCAAAGAAGTGAATTCGTCAAGCCTTTCCTTGATGAGAAGAAGGGTGATGTGCTGGTTGATTATACTAAACACGACACAGAGGATAAGCTCGTCGCTGCTATCCGAGAAGCCATTGAGAAGAGCGGCGCGAGGTGTTTCAAGGCGTTCGACAGCGTCTCTGAAGACAACACCGTCCGAACAGTCACAAAAGCGATCGCTGGACCACCCGATGCTTCCGGTCGCAAGCCCCGCATGACAAACATCCTCATGAAAGAGAACGTCGAAGGCGCTGATCCTAGTGTTGAAATCGTCTGGTCCATGGTCGGCCAGGTGCACAAGGACGACGAGAAGGATAAGATGCTAGGACTCACATGGGCCGCTGCATTCTCACGTGGACTACGCGAGGGTTGGTTTACACCTCATCCTTATATCGTTGGTAAGAAGGGACTCGAGGGTCTTGAGGAGGGTTTGAAGGGATTGAGAGATGGAAGTATCAAGGCACAGAAGTTCTTGACTATTGTTGGTGAGACGCCTGGTGCTGGTGCTCAGAATGGATCTATCTAGAGTTTCGAATTCTATGCTCTTTTTTATCTTCGTATACCTCTTTAACGACGCATTTTATGGTGTCTAGGGCGTGGTTTGTGAAGTTTGCTGATGATGTTAAGAGGACGGTTTGGACTTGGGTGGGTGTCCACATGAGGTTTGTCGAGGTTGAGAAGGGAGATGTCTGAAAGGTCAGCTGGATCGTGTACAGGGAAAATTTGAAAGCTTACTGCTGGGTCATAATCGGGGTTGACGCCATTTGGTAGAAGTGGACAGTAGATGACATAAACCTCATGGCCATTTCGCCTTTTACCCCGGAACACTCTCGCGTACTGATCAAGATATCGAGCTTCGATTTCTGAACCAGCATTCGAGTCTACTTCGGGGCTGTTCCGTAGTTTGTGGAAGACTTCAGTCTCCTCTTGAAGCTCAAAGTCAAAGTCTGCAGCCCAGTGGTGTAAACGCTGCACAGCTGCTCCTGTCTGTACATCTGATGATGAATCGAAGGATATAAAAATATCGACGCCTCGTTCTGGCCTTGCGAGGACATGATTGGGGAGGTTATTCGCCATGCCGCAGTCCATTAGTCTTGTACGGCCTTGTGCCTCCCATGGCGCAAGCTGTACTGGATGAGCGTCTGTCGTAGAGCTGAAGCTCTTAGCTACGGTGTCATTGGGGTGCGGTCGATATTTAGCATGCTCAGAAGTGTGTTCCTTCGCCATAAGTGGTTTCTCAAGTCCATAAAAAGGATTCGGATCATGGCCTGCACGAATTGGATTTCCCCACACACCCTCAAGCTGCTTCGACTGGAGTAGTCCGTTAAATAGGCCAACCAGGCGCGCCATGATCGTATCCTTCGGTATCGATACCAGAAGAGCCTTGATACACTCCGTCAAAGGCCCTGCCGGCGCACTGGTGCATTGTCCGAGGAGAAGTGAGAAGGATTGTTCTGGGCGGCGATCGACTGAGTGTCCAGAAACAAAGGTGCGGCCCCATGACCACGATGGGACGTAACGGTTGAGATCCGGGCTGCCAATTTCGAGCGGTGAAATCTCGAAATACTGGAAGAGCTTCCTGGGCCGACTCCTTGGAGCCGCCTTATCTTTACCTGTAGCTCCATCCTCAACAGCCCTTGCCTTCGCCGAAGCACTTTTCCTCTCATACGAGTACTTCGGTACCCTCCTAACAGCAGCAAGAATTGGCATCGGTTCCCTCCCCTCCGCAATGCCCCCTCTATCCCAGATCCTGGACCACTGGAACGTAGCTCTCCGCAATCTTCCCCTCCCCTCCCTGGACAAAAGCATATACGTCGCTGTAAGCGTAGAATACAAGTCCATAACGCTCAATCCAATAATGCTTTTCTGCGCTTTGCTAACCAGCGGACCGATGAGAAAGTAAATACCCTTCTTGCTTCGTGCAACTTTGTTAAGAGCGTATATACTCATCGGATGCGCCTTCTCGCTCGCGACAGTTAAATAATGATCGATAAGTTTTGTTATGTCGTTTCGAGCGATGGTGTAGTATCCTGCCAAAGTCCAGCAACTCCCGCTCACACCAGCCGCCCATGTGATACAATCCCACAAGCCGGCCTTTTTAGCAGCGTGTATGAAGCCTGCGAAACCGTACATGACTCTATACCCGCCGCCGGAGCCACCGAGGGATATAAGCGGGACATCTTGCGGATCGACTTTTTCGTCTGGTGGGAGATCAAGAAAATTGCGTAATGAGTTTTCACCTTCTGATGATATTCGGAGTTGGCGGAGATTAATGAAAGTTTGCTCTTTGGGGTGGAGAGATGAGCTTTGGCGGACTTTTGCGTCCCATCGCAGTTCAGGGTATGTTTTGCTGTCTGATTCATCACGCTTGAGGAGCTTCTTGACGGAAGATAGGTCTTCTGCTCTGGCGTACCATCTCTGCAAAATACCCGTCGCTTTCTCCGACAAGGAATATGCCTGCTCGCCAACGGTGTCCTGATTTCCGTGTGGACTTGGTTTTGATGTCAAGATTTTTCCATTGCGAAAGCACGTTGGCTTGGTTGTTTGAAACCGCGATGAGACTGGTGTTGCTTGGACGAGGGAGACTAGTGCGCAGAGACAATACGTTTTGGCGTAGAGATAAACCGGTGATTTGCGAATTGAGGTTAAAATGACCATGTTGGTCGTTCTCTATGAGATTAGGTCATCATCTAAGGTTTTGTTGATGAATTGAAGTAAACAGCGCGTTGAAGTCGGTTGCGTCATTGATGACTTATCCAATCGAGAAGCCAGGATGATGAGGCAAATGAGCCACGTGGGCTTCAACTCCTACCATCTTATTTCTTGACCTGGTGGATCATTGACCCATGTGCACGAATATCCCTCAAGCATCAATGCTGCCTTTTAACTTCTGCAGCTTACCACAGGCTGCGCTCGCCAATTCCTGGTTGCTTGACTCATGGTAGACGAACATGACAATTCGACGACGAACCTACCCTGTGACCGCAACACGAGAGAAGAGACGGTGATTGCAGGGTTCTGGGAACATAGTGACCAAGACGGAATGATTTTTCAACAATAAGAGCCACGCCCGGTTAGCTCAATCGGTAGAGCGTGAGACTCTTACGAGTACGCGATCTCAAGGTTGCGGGTTCGACCCCCGCATCGGGCTGTTCCTATAAAACGATTTCTAACATCGTGGCGATTCTTTTTTTGCATTTTGTACCTATAATTCTCTATAACTCATTACGGTTGTTTGCTACCAGCCAGGTTGTGCATATCTCCTTCTTCACCAACCTTGAATCCCTTCTCATTTACCGCTGAAGCCTTCTTTTGTGCGCCCGTGCTTCCACTTCCGGAGCCGGGTTGGTTGAGGATGTCATCCACTCTGTGAGATGTTCCCTTGCTATGTGCCGCATCAATGCTTTCTCCTAGGTTGGCATCTACGATTCTTCCACTTGTATCCTTCGTCTCATCGATGATGTTCCTAGTTGAGATCAGTCAATGATATTTGTTGGTTTGGGGACACTGCTTGAATTTACTGTGCTTGGCCATGTTGATTCGAGTCTAATGGGGTTTGTTCAAATGTCTTGGAGTGACCGCCGGGCGCGGGATCATTGGGTGCTGTTCCGGACATACTTGAGGTATTGTATATATGGAAATATGTTTATTGATGAGATTTGTATCAAAGACACTCAGATGTGAATGTTTGAGTATGAACCTCAGCTGTTTTGTGCCTCTCGATCGTCATACATCATCATCACCTCTACGTCATACACTATCACGTGAAGTTGAAGTCATACTCAGCCAAGCGAATACACAATCTTATCTGATCTCAATTGACATGATTCCGGTATTAATGGAATGAGGATATCGGCATGTTGTCACATGTGAGTGATCTGCTCGTCGCGTCGTGATCAATTGAACCCTGGACCCTGAATGAAGACCCTGATGTTCTTCCAACGCATTGATGCGCCCAAGTTCAAGGCGGTCAAAGCAAACAAGCAGCACTGACCAGATCAATTCAATTCCTCTCGTCTGTTGTCTTGACAAAAACATAAAAAACAAACACCAATCGATATTTCGGAGCATTCCTGCCCAAAAAGGCTAGCTAGTCCCGCGCCCAAAGAAGCTATCGATTCCAACGCCAGCCACATCCTGGATCAAAAATCCCATTCAAGTATGGTTTCATTTTGGCAATTGTTGGTAACGTCTATGATTCGTTACAAGGCGGATCATTGATTATGGAGTCTAAGCTGTTGGCTGTCAGACTGTTTTCTTCTTGCGATCGCGATTGCATGTGAGGCAGCCAAGGGTCCAGACCTTTGTCCAGCGCATCATTGACCCTGCCAAGATGATAGTGCGACACTATTGAGGGAGGACCTGGGGCACTAACCCACTGCGAAAGCTTGACCGCTGACATGAAGTACGGGGGTTGTTTGAAGGGGATTGAGCAATTGAGTAGTGAATGACCGGATTATTGTACATAACTCATGTCATAGATCTTGGCTTAACAAGATCTGTCAACGCCCGATCTGTCACCCGCGCCCAAGATGTCACCGTATCTCAGTAGTAAGCAATTGACCAGCCAGAAAGACAGGCCTCCCCAGAAGTAAGACCCCAAAGCGGGCCCAATATTCATGCATCCGGCGCAGCTGAATTTCTAGCTTCAATCAAGCGCAACCTTTATCTCGCCCGCCTCGCTCGCTTAGTGATATTTCGGGCACTCCGATGACACTAAAGGGAATAAGCCAGCGTGCATCAGACCATGGCTGAGTCAACTAAGCTCAAGGAGAGGATGGGCTGCACGATGATGCGCTGAGGCTCTGCATGCAGCTATTCCGGAAGTGACTGTATTCCGTAGGGCTAGCCAACTCAATCCGACACGTTGGGTCAGAACATGCAAGCTGGACGTTGGAATGTAGTTTAGCGAAAAGCCTGACCGTTCTATTTTGAAACATCGTGGCTTTTACTCTCGCTTGGTAGGTTGAGATGCTTTCGCTTGTTTATCTTCCTTTGAGATCTTATTTATATCCTTGCTTTTGTGGCGCTTTTGTTGTTTATATACTAGTGAACCATTCCCCTGGGATTCCTGGTGGACGATCTTCTCTTCTTTCAGTCACCACCTATTTCCTTATTATCTTGGGCTTTGGAGTTATCGGCATATCTTTACGAAAATGACTGTCACGACGTGCATGAATATGTTGGAGAACCAACAATGTTTTGTCGACTACCCAAAAGCACAACAAGGGTTCGTCGTGATTCTCATTATTCAATCGAGCGCGTGTTGACATGTGACAGGCCAGAGACGACGATAAAACCAAGGAAGCTCGATAACCCAGTCTTGAGGGGTCCAATTTTAGTGGTCGTCGTATTCTTGTAAGTTTATCTCCTCCCGTACAACAGACTATACTAACCCAGCAGTATCAATTGCATACGCTTCATCCGCGAGATAGTCTGGCACAACGCCGGTTTCGCGTCATTAAGAAACATCCGCGAATCTCTCGAGGTCTACGAAGCACGATACGACCCAGCAGTAATTCCTCTACCAGGCACCTCCACACAAGTCGACATCGATAGCCAACAGACCATCACACCTCCAGAGTCCGTCATCGAAGAACCACTTCCTGAAACACCATATTACTCCATCGCCGATTACCGAAAACTATATCTCTCCAGCAAAGCCACGCCTACAGATGTAGCCAATGCTTTATTGCCGCTTATTCGTCGGGATCTCAACGGGAGACACTCGACAGCCTTTATCAGCACAAGAGTTGACCTTGTTTTGAAAGCCGCAGAGGAGTCAACTATTCGATATCGCGAGGGAAGACCGCTTGGACCGCTCGATGGTGTGCCTGCCGCCATCAAAGACGATTTTGATATGGATGGTTATGAAATGACAATGGGTTCAAAGAATAACTATACTGGTAAGGGCGTCAGCACGGGATCTATCACGAATTGGTCTGCCCGTAAGCTCCAAGATGCTGGCGTGATTATGCTGGGCAAGCTAAATATGCACGAGTTCGGAATGGGTATGTACAGTTATCACTAAGCGGGATTGACGTGTGCTGATGTTATCAAGACACCACAGGCAATAATCCCATCCACGGCACACCGCTCAACCCCTTCAATCAAAAATACTATACAGGAGGTAGCTCATCGGGCGCTGCCTATGCAGTAGCTGCAGGTCTAATCCCAATAGCTCTAGCCGGCGACGCAGGAGGTAGTATTCGCATCCCAGCATCTTACTGCTCCGTCTTCGGCCTCAAACCAACCCATGGCCGTCTCTCGTCATTCCCTACACCCAATCCAGCGCCAACATGTTGTGTACAGGGTCCTATGGCAGCGGACATGTACTCTCTTGCGACAGTGTACGACACCGTCGCTGATCCTCACCCGACGTCGCGTTTTCCTAAGCTTTATAGGGAGCCGTCGCGGGGGATGAAGATACTAGGTATTTATGAGCCTTGGTTCGATCTTGCGGCGCCGGGTATACAGGCTATTACCAGAAGGATGATTAGCCGTCTTTGCACCGAGTTCAACTACGAGGTCGTGCCTATCAGTATTCCTTACACAGAAGAGGGACAAATTGCCCACGCGATGACTGTCTTGGCAGACGCAGCTTCTCTCCTCCCAGAATCATCAAACACAACAGCTGCAAACAAACTCCTCCTCGCAATGGGCCGTACAACACCAGCAGGAGACTACGTCCTCGCTCAAAAGCTTCGAAATTTATTAATGCAGCATCTTGCACATTTATGGCAAATGCATCCTGGTATGATGATAGTCACACCAACAACGGCCTGTCCCGGCGCGCCGATAAAGGGCGGCGCAAGTGAACTCAAGTATGGACTTAGCAATGGGGATATGACGATAGAGAGCATGACGTATGTTTGGCTGGCCAATTTCTGTGGTATGCCATCTTTGTCTGTCCCTGCGGGATATGTTGTACCTGAAGGACAGGATGGGGCGGGTGAAGAGGCTGATGAGAGTACCGTTGGAAAGATACCGGTTGGCTTAATGGTTACTGGGGAGTGGTGTACTGAAAAGGCGCTGCTGGAATTTGGCGTGGAGGCTGAGGCTGTTATGGGTGAGAAACGGTGTAGACCACCTGTTTGGGAGGATATTCTTGAGCAAGCTAAGAAGGTTGCTGGGAGTAATGAGAAACGATAGTGTTTAGCTCTCTTTTGTTGGAGTTGGGGTATACCCAGGTCACAGGGCATTAATACCCATCATCATAGTTAATGATCAAGAAATATTACAACACTAAAACAGAGCAATTGGCGTCAATTTGTAGTTTATTCATCCTAATTAAGACTATCGCCAACCAAGTCCAGATCATATTAATGTGGCTGTACTGTCTTTTAACCTCTATACCCATCCCATTCCCATCCATTAAACGCTCATCTCATCTAAAACCTTCTAACAACCGCCCTTCGTCCAGGATATGTCGGTGCGACTGTCGCATTTGTGACGCCACCGTGGGGTAGAAGGACGGGAACGTCCTTGGCGCTCGGGGGATGCTTCAGTGCTTCTTCGATGGGCATCTCGCCGCCGTGTTCTTCCATGACGGTGTGCTCGGGTTTGGATGGGGTGGGGTGCTCCATCATTGTGGGGATGTGTTCTGGGGCTGCTTCTTCTGCCGGAGCTTCGGCGACTGGGTGTTCAGCTGCTGGGGCCTCGACTGGGTGTTCAGCTGCTGGGGCCTCGACTGGGTGTTCTGCGGGAGGTGCTTCGACGACGGGATGTTCCGCGGGGGGTGCTTCGGGTGCAGCCGGCTCAGCGGGCTCGGCGGGTGCCTCAACTGGGTGCTCCGCAGGTGGTGCTTCAACGACTGGGTGCTCGGGAGCTGCAGGTTCTTCCACGATAACGGTCTCATGAGCGGGTGGCATTGGTGTGATGGCTGTTGTGACAGTAGCTGGCTCATGGCCCTCAGTGATGACCACGACAGGATGTTCAGCGGGTGGTTCAACGACATGCTCAGGAGGAGTCTCGACGACAGGATGCTCAGCAGGAGGCGCGACGTGTGTAGGCGCCGGCGCGACAACATGTGCAGGAGCTTCCTCGGTAACGGTGTGGATGACAGTGACGTGAACAGGCTTCTCAACTTCAACGGTATGAACCAGCTCTTCAGTAACGGTGTGGACGACCTGGACTGGTACCTCGACCGGCTTCTCAACGATTTGAGTGTGCACGACGGGGACCTCGACGGTGTGTTGAACAGGAACTTCAACGACTTGAGTGACGGGGACCTCGACAGGCTTCTCGACCTCAACGACGGCAGTGTGAACCAATGTCACGGGTTGTTCGACAGTCTGATGGATAGTCTCAACGACAGTGACAGGCTTCTCGACGGGGACCTCATGGACGGAAGTCTCGATGACTGTGACGGGTCTATCGACCTCCACAACCGCAGTGTGGACGAGAGTGACGGGCTTCTCGACGGTTTGGTGAACGACTGAAGTCTCGGTGACCTTGACTTCCTTCTCGACCTCGACGACTGAAGTGTGGACCAATGTCACGGGTTGTTCGATGGTTTGGTGGACTGTCTCGACGACAGTGACAGGTTTCTCGACTTCCACCTCTTGAATAGACGTGTGAACAAGGGTAACAGGCTGCTCAATAGTCTGATGCACAACAGAAGTCTCGACAACAGTAACGGGCTTCTCAATCTCTACCTCATGCACAGAGGTTTCAATCACTGTCACAGGCTGCTCGATAGTCTGATGAACAGTCTCGATGACAGTAACCGGCTTCTCAACTTCCACCTCGTGTTGCACCGTTTCAATCACGGTAACAGGCTTCTCGACTTCGACGTGCACGATGGACGTAACAGGTACTTCAACATGCTCCGTCACCGGAACCTCGACGTGTTCTGTGATAGTAGCATGTTGTACTTCGGTGACGACTTGATGTTCTGTCACGGTGACATGGACCGTCTCGTGGACCGTCTCAGCGGGGAGGTGTACCGTTTCGGTGACGGGTTCGCATACAGCTTCAGCGGGTGGTGGGTTTGGGTTTCGGCGCCAGAAGGGTGGCGAGGCGGTCGCGAGGCCAGCCAGGGTCGACACGGAAAGGAGTGTTGAAGAGCGCATCGTTGACTGATTAGGTAAGGGAATGTGAATAAACTTGCGATACCAGCTCGCTCGGACAGACAAAAAAAAAAGAATGAAAGATTAATTAACGACTGTAATTAAAGAATAGAAAAGTTGATACACACACCAGGCGGATAAAGAGAAAGAGAGAGTAAAAGGGAAAGAGGCTAAAGAGGAGGGATAAGAAGAGGTTTATTCTTTCCACTTTGGGGTCATGATGTTTTGTTGCATGGGCCCTCTTGGTGAAGTGTTTTGACTATGAGACATGGCTGCGGTTCGGCAAGTGTAATCCGTGCAGTGTTTCTGCCCGTGTCGTATAGCAACATGGTACGATGGGGATTCATCCAGTCTCATCCCAGCTTTTCTTCAGGCATTGTGTATTGATGACGAACACTTTGGTCCAGCTCGGAAAGTGCTCGTGCCGTCACCAAGAGTTCGAGGCCCCAAGGGGTTCAGACAGATGTGTTTGGAGGAGGTTCTTGGCGATTGGGATCTCAGTCTGCACCCAAGCGTAGAACCCTTGCCTGAATCCTAGGCGGAGAGATGAAACCCCTGTTGATAATAGCTTATCGTACCTTATCGTACCCTTTAAGCTTATGATCGTTAACATTAACCTATGAAACTCGACACCCCCGCATCATCTTGGCGAACCCCTGGCCGCAGCGGAAGCCTCTGGTCCCGGCCATGGCGACCCGTTTCGATGTTTCAGCCTTTTTTTTTTCTTTGGGGAAAATAAATACCTGATATCTCCTGCTCCCAAGTCCCGTGTTTTTCACCAGCGTTTTGGAACAGCTGTCAGAGTTTCAGCTTCTAACTGGAATGAGAAGCTCCCGCCAAGATGAATTTGACATGTGTGTGAAAAGGACGGGACAGGTTTGAGATTGATTGCTGTTAAAAAGGGCTTTGACCCGCCTTGCTTTTTTACTTTTTTTGCTGGTTGAGTCAGTGTTGCGATGGCTTCACTGACGGGATTGATTGAGGCCCGACGGACTTTATCGGCGCGACAGCCAGGAGGACCCCAATTGAGCGCACGGCAAGTGAGCACGCGTCAATGTAGTAAGAGGCAACCCATCTTACCTAGACCTAGTAGGTTACGTAACTCAGAAAGGCTTTTCCAAGTAAGGATGAATTGCACTGCCGTTATCACGTAGTATTATAACTTAATTGCCAAGATGAATATTCATGCGCGACCAAGCTGTATCTTATCGCGAGTCTGTAAGAACTGGGGTCAAAGAGTTGGAGAAAAGATGAAACAACTCCATTGTAAAGTTTTCGTTAGCGGGGATTGGCCAATTGGGTGCTTAGGATTGGAAAGGGTCTTGGGATCTTCAGTTTCGATAGGGTAGGTTCAGTTTGCGAAAGCTTTCCTTGCAATTGAGTTTGTAGTAAGAGGTAAATAAGAATGCATAGTGATGTATAGTTAAAGAGAATAATCTGATGTATTTTAATATTGTTTTTATTTCTAAGATGAATTGGTAATTAGTCGAGACCATGTGAAACTATTGTTGGAAAAACTGAAATATGCTTGCTGCTAAATCATTTCAAAGCAAGTTCTTGGTACACTTTCAGTGTATTGCTTCAGCCGGCCGGCAGTGTGTTATCTGCACCTCCTCTACATTGTCTATCTACATCATCTGGAAATGACGTAAATATTTTCTCTTGGGTCAAATAAGAGTTACAGATAGAGTATTACGAGATGGATGTGCGGGTAACGAACAGTCGGGGCATCGATGAGGGAACCTGTCTCCACTTCACTATCTTATCATGAAATGATAAGATAATCGATAAGCTACTTCTCGTAGAACCAGATTAGTATGGGGCTAAAAGTACCACAACCGATAAGCAAAATACTTCCCTCGTGGTGTAACATGCACTAGAAATGCAAGTACCTCAATGCATCAGATAGAATCCCTGCGTGAGACCCCTTGCTTGCAAAAAGGTTGAGTCCATCGCTAGTACAACACCATGAAATCTGCGATTGCGTTGGTCAAGATTGAACCAATGAGTGCTCGTATTGAGCCCAGGCAACTTCCAAAGAGCGGAACAACGCCATTGATGACATCCCTTTCTACGTGTCACTGATGACACTCCATGTCTCGGACGGTCCGGACCAATCAGCACTATTGAGAGATGGTTGTAGAGGACGCGGGCAAGGTAATTTATTGACACTATCATCTTGACTGGGGAAAGCCTCAACGTGGTGAAAAACCCCTCTGTGTCTCAGTCACACTCATCAAACCGTCTGAGGCTTCTGATGCGCTTTGGCATAAGCAGCCAGATTGTTAAAATCCTTGCCAGCACTAGTCCTCCCAAGTCTCTTCAGAGCCTTGACAGCTGGCCCAATCGTAGCCTCCCACGAGAGATTCTCCTTCTCCACCGCCGCCGCGTACTTTATTAACCATTTAAAGTCCGGAGAGCCAAGAATATACTCAACGGCTGTGGCAGCATGGTTGTCCGAACTTTCGTTATCGACCATCGGCTCCGCACATCTCTCCATGAACAACGCCATCTTCTCATCTGTGTTGAAAGTAGCCTCAATGTTGTTCAGTACAGCGTCTTTGAAAGGCCGATACTCCCTTGCAACTCTGTCTTCGTTGACTTCCTTGAAGAATTGTGGGATCTTGGACCGATCGGCAGGGCCCCCGTTAACTCTGGTCTGTTGAAGCTTCTGGATAAAAAGAGGATTCTCCCAGTTGAGGCTCCTTCTGTTGTAGGCAGTAGCGACAGGCTCGCTCATTCTGATTTTCTGTATGTAGTTGCGAAGTGCCTTCTCAACGGCTTGCTCGAGCGGGATCTATCGTGATGTTTGTAGTAAATGGACACGTCGAAGAAGCAACACGTTGGGGAGGCAACTGGTGTCCATACCTTGTCTGCAGCAGCCTGCAGCATCTGTGCGATATCCGTGTCCAACATTGGGATGTTCATTTTCACCAAATGAACCTGAACACGCCTCACAAGGCCCTTCTCAGGGATTTCTTCAAAAGTCGCTTGGTTGAAAAAGTGATAGGCGATAACCTGACGCATTATGAGATAGGCCACATCCCAGGACTTGACCCGACCAAAGTCGCCGTTAGGACGATTCTGAAGGACGGCTTTCTCATGCCCAGCTGCTTTGCTGTACACATTGCTAAGAACGTTCTCATCAACTTTGATATACATCTCGTCGAGGTTGGCCTTTGCTTGGGCCAGTCGTTCGACCCATTTGAAGTATTCTGTCGAACTCCAATCGTCCTCTTGGAGCCAGGGCTCGGCGTCCTTGAGCCATCGGTCGTATACCGCGTCTGTAGTTGTTGACATTTTATGTTGGGTTTAGTGATGAATATGAGTTTATGGAATGAATTGATTGATGATGAAGATTTGGTGATAGTCATTATCGGCGAGGATCTAGAGAGTGTTTAAGTAGCCGATTGAGATATTCGATTCTACCTCCTCTCAATCCCTTGGACATGAAATCAGATTCCTGATTACTGTGTCCCTTCAGGCTGGTTTCACCCGCTTTGGAATCAAAAGCGAGACAAGTGACGGCAGGCAAACGGGTCGTGTCGTCCCGTGACCACTCTTTGCCTTGGATCTCAGATTACGAATCCTGATCCTAGCAACTATATACAGATTCTGCTTCTTGCATCGCCAAGTGGGTCGGCGTATACACACCGTCTGCATGAGGATGAAACACGGTAAGGCATGGACAAATTATGAGTGGTCGTATCGGAAAGGCTTAGGGAGGTGAGAGTGAAACAACCATCGGCACTACGATAAAATTCCGAATTGTCTGAGATACAAGACACGGGAACTTGATTGACCATTGAGATTGTTCTTTACAGAAACTTACAGGATGCGGATAAGTCAAAGAACAATGGTGAACATTATGAAATCGGGCCTCAACGTGTCGCGCATCTTGACTTGCCTCGGAAAAGTAATTCCTACGGTCTATCTGGCTGTGGGGACGGATTAGACGACGTGGGATCCCTCTCGTAGAATCTTGACGCATTGAGAAGAAGTCTCAGGCGCCGAAGGTCTAGGCCGTTCTTTACAGGACTTCTTTGCTTTTCGAATGATCTACTCTATTTCCGTATGCCAAGAAATGAATGCCTACCTGCATTCCAAATCACTATCATATCTGATGCAATCCAATGCTTGAGTTACAATGATTCATCGAGTCCCAGCATGTCTCACTGACCCTGAACTCATCTGTGCGCCTTCAGGCGCAACCGGACAAATAAGAGTATATGTGAAGAGCCTACTTGTCCCTCCTATATCTTTCATTTGCCCCCAAAATAAATTTCCAGATTTATTGGTCAGACCCAGGAGGGCAAAGGGTAATTTGTGCTCGCTTACTGCAATTCTCCCCGTAAATCTATCTTTCAGCTTGTGATTTGCCACCTTAAAGTAGCCAAACTCCTCATACTTATAATATGTAGCCATTTATATATCGAGTTTAGCTTATTAATCGATTAGTATAATGACTGAGCGATGTGCATACCGAAGAGGGAATAGGATCAAGATATGTTTATATTCAATCTTGCCGCTAACTTATCGATAATTCAGTAGCATCGGAACTAAAGAATCAGTAACTACGAATTGCATGTGCTGGTCCATAGGCCTTTGACGATCTGCATCTTAGAAAAGCTTAGCCATCGAAATAGCATTCGCATGACTCGAGGTCGTGAGACAGTGTGGCTCCTACCATACCCCCCCTTCCTACAAATCGTAACCCCGATCTTCACTCTAAATGGGAATAAAGTCACAAAAACATCACACTGGATATGTTCAACTACTTATACCTTATCCTAATGAGAACACGGCATATTCTTCGATGTCGTCGTCGCGTCGATGATGGTCACGGAACGCGCCGAGGAAATCGACAAGTTGCGGTCCAATTACACGTCGCGTGGCTGACGATAGTCTCTACACTAGTCAACGCCATAAGCCTCTAGACCAAAGCGTAACGTCAGTGCAGTTGTCAAGGGGCAAAGGATCTCGCAAGTCCCGCTGCTTTCTTATCTCCCTTTTTATTTCCCCATCTTCATCCACTTTCCTCCACTCTCACTACGACGACTGAAGCAGCATATCATCTCATCATCATCAACACGTCAAACGCAGACACAATCGCATGGTCTCCCAGTCCTCGTTTCAGTCTGTTTCATTTGTTCATTTTCTTGAATCGCTTTTACATGATCGACATACCCGCGTTTCCCGGTTGGTGAGACCTGCAGTGACGATCAGCCTCTCTGATGCCACAATCGAAGGACTACGGCAGAACAATCGTCGCACAATCCTTGTCACTCCTGATACTTTCAGGTATCTTCCTGGGTCTGCGTCTATACTGTAAGGTCATTCGCAGACGAGGCTTCTGGTGGGATGATCATGTCCTTATTGCGTCATGGGTGAGTTTCCACATCCAGCATGCCTGCTCTTCTACAAACACCAAGTTTGGGGTTATAAAGCTTACCCAAGTAGATTTCATTTGCCATCTCACTGGCTCTCATGATTTACGAAGTCCAACTCGGCTTTGGTAAGGATATCACAGAGGTTGATCCTGCACAAGTACCGACGATAGCCCTCACTGGGACGATATTTGGTCTCTTCGCCGTGTTGTCTGCAGCATGGAGCAAGACATCATTCGCTCTGACCCTTATAAGATTAGTCGATGGTTGGATGAATTGGTTTCTATGGTTCCTGATTGTCTCCATGAACATCATCATGAACCTGGTGATCGTATTTTCCTTCATCAAATGTACCCCTGCCGAGAAGGTCTGGCGGTCGAGTGTCCCAGGGACGTGTTGGAATCCGCTGGTGGCAACATATTACAACATTTTCGCAGGAGGTGAGTCCTTGTTCTCTCTAGATCCAACTTGGCTAACCTCAGAGCAGCGTACTCTGGAGCAGTTGATCTTGCGTTGTGTATCCTCGCATGGATGATTATCTGGAAACTCTCGATGCGAAAACGTGAGAAAGTGGGAGTTGGAATTGCCTTGACATTTGGTATATTGTGAGTCTTGGAGGAACAAGATTTGTGTTTCAACTACTGACAACGTATTAGTGCCGCCGCTGCAGCTGCAGCTAAGTGCTACGGCATGCTCGGGCTTGGCAGTAAGAACCGCACATGTGAGTTTCGTCCACCCCACAACCCGTGACAGATAATTAACCTCGTTCTCATAGATGCTCGAGTGAACATTGTAATATGGAGTAATGTTGAGTGTGCCGTTACCATAATGGCTGCATCTATACCCGTTATGCGCATATTGGTGCTGAGTGTCTGGCACCGTGGCCCCGATCAAGTCTCTGTTCAACCGCTACGTGACCTACGGATAATCAGCACTCGGGACAAGAGGACTTTGGAGAGGGACATACAGCCATCTCATCACCAAGCAACATCATTGGTTGATTCAAAGCAACATCACGACGCTACCTTCTTTCTTCGGGTTGAATCAGACGGACGGAGTACTGAGGGTGCCTATGGGATCGAGAGGATAATAACGAGGGAGGAGAGATGGTAATAATGAAGGGCTGAAGGCGTGGAGGCTAGAACTGAAGTTATCTGCTGGTCTGAAATAGACTCAGACTTTCTAACATTGAGCGTTTGTTACATTGAAATCTGTTCGCCATCCCTTGCGAAAGTGTCGAGACCATATCAGGTCTCTCTCTGCTTCAACTGGCCGTCTTAGGCCACGGGTATGAAGCCTCGACGTACTTGCTGGTGAAATACGAAAAATTTGTCTTGGTGACGGTGTAGTAAGCCTAGTTATGCGCTGATCGACAGCGAGCTTAAACAATGATCGTGAACTGGTATCAACTGAAAAGCTGGACGCCGGGACGGGTGGCCTTGCTATAGGTTGATTGTTGTTGTTTCACTTCGGTCGTCTATTCCGTGTCTTTCGTCAATATGCACAAGTCTTTTGCGGCAGGATGATTGCAAGGGTGACAATTCTTGCATGGCTAGGCCTTCGTGCGTAACCAGCATGGTTTTGGGAATTTTGGTACTCATCCTGACCACATATGAGATCGCGTTGACGGAAGTAGATCGGATCTAGGACCAAAAGAGATTAGACATCCTGATAGACTTTGACAAATTTTATGGGCTTCTAATTCTAAGCATTAGTCAAAACTTCTTGGTCCACTTGAACCCACTTGAAGTGGGTGAGATCAAGCGTGCAAGGGATGAAAGCTTTGAATCATTAGTCAGGTCCACCAAATTTCAACTGAATATTACACAGATCGCTGTGAATTGTCACGTAAGCATAGTGGATATGGTATGAACAATGGGGATGAAGCTCGTACGATAGTTAACCTGCCTGGGTGAGCATGAAGTGTAAATCAATCACTTTTTGTACGACGTAAATATAAATGCAAATGCCTTCCGCAGTTCTTGTATTGCTTCTCATCGCTACCAATTCAACAAATTCGCTCTTTCAGACTCCTTAAACATAAACACTTTACCTGTCTTTACCCTTTTAACATCATCTTCTCCATGTCGCCCTCTCTTACCTGGGCCCTGGCGGCTGTTTCAACGGCTCTTGTGTCCTCAGTTGACGGCTACAAGATCCCTCTTTCTGCGCACCAAGCTTGTCGCATCACCAACGGGTCAGAACTCCTGCCCGCCTACGACTACGTTATCGTCGGTGGTGGTACTTCGGGTCTCACTGTTGCTGATCGTTTAACCGAGGACGGGACCACTACTGTCCTTGTCCTAGAGGCCGGTATCTTCGCCCCCGACGCTGATACCCTACCCGTCTACGGTGGCGGTACACAGCGTCAACCAGAATTCAAGTGGCAGTCCGCGCCGCAGGAGAATTTGGACAACCGCACTGTTGATGTCTGGCTTGGCAAGATGGTCGGCGGTAGTTCCGGCATCAACGCCATGATGGGTTCGCGAGGCTCGGCCATGGACTACGACCGATGGGGCAAGCTGTTCCCAGAAGCCGATGGCTGGGACTGGGAAGGCATGCTTCCATACTTTCGCAAAGTAAGCTTGAACGATGGCTTACAGTATTTATCAGCTAACTCGTCGCGAACCAGGGACTTCGACTGAATCCTCCTACCCCGGAGATGGCCGAGCGTTTCAATATCTCCACTAACAAGAAGTACTGGGGCAAGGACGCGCCCATCCAGGCAAGCTTCGCCAACTACCAATACCCGGGCTTGGGTAAGTACGCGTGATAAGATGTCCTCAACTCGATACTAACTACAATTTCTAATAGAACATATGTCAAAGGCCTTCTTTGAACTCCCCGGCGTCGAAGCGGTTGAGGATAGTGGTGCCGGTGGCGCAGGCGTGTACTGGTTTCCCACGCTTATGGACCCATACCGCTATGAGCGCTCGTGGGCCGAAAACTCTCACTACAGAGGCCTCGCCCGTCCAAACTACCATGTAGCCGCCTCTTCGCCCGTCCGACGCGTTCTCATGAAGAAGGGGGTTGCTACGGGAGTTGAATTCTACGCACAACATGGTCTTCTCAACGTCAAGGCTAAGAAGGAGGTTCTGATGGCTGCTGGTGCGATTCATACCCCTCAGCTTCTTCATCTCAGTGGCATTGGACCCAAGAAGCTTCTCAGTGCCGCTGGTATCAAGACCCTTGTCGATCTTCCTGGCGTTGGCCAAAACTTTCAGGATCATATTAACATCGGTGCCTCGATCATTCTTGAAGGTCTTAAGAAAATTCATCCTAACCCATCCGACATGGCAAATGGTACTGATTTCAAGAATTGGGCCGATGAGGTTTGGGCCACCAACCGCACAGGTATGTCGAGCGATCTCCAGCATGTGAGCCTGCAATTAACATTTCCATAGGTCCCTACGCGTCCGCTTACGGTAACCTCGCTGCTTGGCTCCCTCTTGCTGCCATCTCTCCTGAGCGACACCTTGAGCTCGCTGCGCAACTGGAGAACCAGGACCATGCTCGTTACCTGTCTGGCGATATTCATCCCACCGTTGCCAAAGGGTACGCAGCTCAAATGAAGAACATGGCAGATGCCATGCGATCCAAGGAAGTTGTTTTCGCCCGTTACCTCGTTGACGCCAAGGCTGGAGCATCAGCGCCTATCCTTAACCAGCCTATGAGCCGCGGCTCTGTAACAATCGACCTCAAGGATCCCTACGGTGCGAACCCCGTTGTCGACTACGGAGCGCTCCGCAACCCTGTCGAACGCAGCGTACTTGTGGAGATGGTAAAGTGGTACAGACGCTATAACTTCGACACTTCTCTCTCTGGCCTGTCCCCCAACGAGACCGCCCCTGGCGCAGATGTTGTTTCCGACGAGGCTATCTCCGCTTGGATCTCCAAGGGTCTTTTCCCTACTGACTACCACCCTGCCGGTACTGCTGCAATGATGCCATTGGATCATGGAGGTGTTGTTGACCAGAAGCTTCGCGTTTATGGTGTCAAGAACTTGCGTGTTATCGACGCCAGCATCATGCCTTCTCTGCCTGGAGCCAATACCTGCCAGCCTGTCTATGCTGTCGCTGAGAAGGCTGCCGATATCATCAAGTCTCGTACTTAAAACGTAGAGGTGATGGGTGTCAAGACGGTATCTGACGATGAAAATGATGGATGGGCTTGGGAGGTCTGTTCGGGATATTTTATCTATTGTAACTCTCTATTGGATAAGTATAGGCTCACAAACATATTTTTATACTATGTATTTAAGTCAAAGAGGAGCCATTTAGTTACCAAGTGGTTGGTTACGGAGATCTGAGTGTGACTGATGGGCATTGGGAGTATTTGTATTTTATTGAGGACTCTATTAAGTACGCATTGCAGGCATCTTTACCACCAGATGTGTCACAGGCAAACCCTGAGTAGTTAATCGAGGACTGGTTGTTTGTTAACGATTTGTATCTTTTTTGTACTTGCTTACCAATAGAACGAACCTTCAGCCAAGCATTGACAGTTGAAACTGGATAGTAGTCCCCCCGTCGGCGGTAGAGACGGCGCAAGACGGGGGGGACCCTCGCGGGAGACGGTGGAATTAGAGGATTCAAGGTGCGGGGCCTCATGCTGAAGTTGCATAGTGGTCAGAAATATACTCCGACTTTGAAAAAGTTGAGTACGTGTTTACACAGCATAGCCATGCATTGTGCGCTGGACGGGACTGACAAACCGGCCGCTACGCTAGGCGCCAAGGATAGTTGACTCTGATCACATTCAAAGTGTCGGGTTGTTTGAAGACTTTAGACAGCAATACTTGCGAACGGAGGCGCCAATACGAGGGGGAAAAGGCCTATTGATTGTCTCTGATATCACCTGCGTATCATAGCGGGAGGAGCTGCATATACCAAGCCACGGCATACGGGATTAAGCGGGCCGTAATCCTTGGTGTGCAGTCGCATGCATGGCCCCCATCCTGAGAGGGGTAGTTGAGCTGAAAAGCATCATGAAGGCCCTCACACTGAACAGGCTGGGAAGGTAATTGGAAAACAACAATGGATCAATCAGTTACTCCGATCACTAGGCAAATGTTCACAAATAGTAGTAAGAATAACCTGTACAACTTGATAACTGATCTTCAAAAACATTAAACAGAAAGAATAACCTGTAATGAGCAAGTCGAGTATCGCTTTCTTGCATTTGGGGGCGGTCAGTATATTCGTAAACAACGCGCAAATTCACGGCGTATGAACTTGGCGGAGGTCAAAGTGCGCAGTTGGCAAATTGGCGTAAGCAGACGTGGGGAACTTGGCGACCAGAAAAAGACAAATCTCCCGCTCTGGCGTGGGGAATGTCCATAGCCCACTTCTCATAGTTGCGACAAGTGTGAGTAGGAGCCGTGTATACGTAGATGAGAGATTGGATGTGGAAGAAGTGCCACATTTCCGCAGGACCAAGAAGATAAATGGAGAAACATGTGGTCTCGTGTAAAAGTCGTAAGTAGCAGGAACATTGAGCTAAGGACAAAATAGTAGGAGGAATAAAAAAGTATAAGATGGCGACTTACCCACGCCAGTTTAGTAAATATTCTCTTCACCAAACAAGCCAACTTGGACGCTATTACTCCTCACTTTCATACACACACTCTAAGCTATCTCCAAAACTGACCATGCTCTTCAAATACACTCTTCCAACCCTGCTGGCCTCTAAGTCTGTGGCCATCCCAGTTGCAGACATCGATCAAGATCTTGTGCTCTTTAAGCGCGACGATGTTCTTGAAGCTCGCGATCTCGAGCTCGCAGACATCCATGGCGTTAATCTGACCCAGAGTAAGCCCCTCCAACATGCCTTTTCCAGCACTAATTCTAATGGCCGTCAGTGTACAAGCACTCCATGTTCAAACGCGACGACGGTGACCACATCGTCGTCTGGGTCGCTCGTAGCTTCACAGAGACTGAGAATGAGCCTGGCCTGACCAAGCGCCAGGGTGCCCGTCCTGGCAGAGAGAGCAGCTTTGTCGGCGACGTAATCTCTGACTACTGCCGCGACCACAAGAGGCAAAATCACGCGGGGCCGAACGGGCCTTACTCGGGCGGTGTGCAGGCTATGTATCGCTGGGCCCGTGGCCACAGCGGTGGTAGCTGGCCTGTGGGAAAGAGCTGGGAGAACCTAGTTATTGCCGGCTCCAACAAGGGCGCCAACGCTGTTTACAAGGCCAGGAGAGTTAGTGGTCCGGGTGGTGCAAGAATTGGTACCATGGATGTGCGCAACGATGCGGACTGGACCCAGAACAGGGCGCGTGAGTTCAGCGGTCGTGGCTGGAGGGCTTCTTCCAAGGGTGGAGAGACTTGCGTCCTGAATTCGCGTATCAACTACGAGATTGTCAAAACTGACCTTCGGTACTAAGATGTCATTACTGTTGGATATACGGGAGGTCAAGGGGAAGGAATGGTATGAAGGTGAAAAAGCATGACTGCGACTTCATAACGGGCAGGCATGGCTTTCAAGTAGCTTGGTAGCACGCATGACTGAAAGGTTGAGGTTGGCTAGCCTTAGTATCAGATATACTTTTTTACAGACTGATTGTCACAGATAGCATCGATTTGACAGCAATTCCATGTTGACTATCTCAGGTTGCACTCGGCGCTTGGATCAACGCAGGGGTGATCCATGTTTCATGGTGCCAGCGTAAGGATATTGGTCACTTTAAATATGGGCCAAGCATTCGTCAGCTCCTCTAAAGCATTGACATTGAGAGATAAATCCTACTCTCGCACATTCCCTTCCGTCGCATCGCGCACGAAGATGAAGCAACCTTCGTTCCTCGACTTCCCTCAAGAGATTCAGCTCCAAATTGCGGAGTGCCTTCCACAGAATCTCCTAGGAAGGCTTTCCACGACGTGTCGTTCGCTGAACAGTCTTGTGGAACCTCTGCTTTATTCCGCGATCCAGATATCATGGTATCGAGTATACCACGCACCCGTCCTGCAATCCCTCTGTTTGATCCGAACACTACTCGAGAGACCAAAGCTTTGCAACTACGTCCGAAGCTTGGAATTCCTTGGTGACGACCACATTGACCGTGATGACCCTCCATGGCCAGGTGAAACACCGAAGCCACCCCGCGTTCCTGTGCCTCCTCTTGATCGCCTTGCTACAATTATCGAGGCAACGGGCGTTGAAGAGACCATTGCGGTTAGTTGGATTAACAACGTTCTCTACTGCGATGCATATGCGTACTTGGACGTGCCAGAGAGCCGCGACCTGTACACTATCCGTAAGGTCCACGAAAAATGGGCCGATGGTACCATGGCTCTGCTTCTATGTCTTCTTCCCAATCTCGCCAAATTCTCTGCATGTAGGAATTGGACCGAAGACTCACGGACATTGGAGGCCATGTTTCTATTATATCTCTGTCCTACAACTGAAGACCGGACGTTTCCAAATCTTCAGTCTTTGCAAGATTTGTCAGTTGCATCTACCATCGAATGTCATCCAAACCTGGATCCCGAAAACACCGCAGAAGCACTTTCAACATTCTACCTACCCAAACTCCAGAGTCTTTCAGTCTCAATCGACAATCCGATTCAGTTCACCTGGCCAGGATCTTCGCCTCCCGACCCTTCTCTCCTAACGTCGTTGGACATCTACAGGCTAAGAGAATGTTTCCTTGCTCCAATCTTATCTATGACAAGAGGCCTCAAGCAGTTGCGATATGACTGGCACTATCGCCCCGATCTTGACGAACATGTCAACATAGACACTGTTATGCTTGACACCATGGCAGAGGCGTTCTTGGAGGTCAGTGATACGCTTGAGGAGCTACATATCACAGCTTGGGTTTCGGCTGCATTTTCACAAGGCATGTACGACGATCCAGATATCACATTTCGAAAATCTTTAGCACAACTGTCTAGGATGAAAAGACTGAAGACAATGCACATTCCATGGACATTCCTAATTGGATGGGACATCCTTCCCACAGTTAAGCAGATTGGACACACCTTTCCAGCCACCCTTCAACACTTGACCCTAACCCGTGACCTCATGGGGGTTCGAGAATTGGAGGATCCGGATAAAGCAATGGTTTCGACCTTGGAACGGGAGTTTGAGAATGGTGTTCCCTCAAATGCAACATCCTTGAAAAGTATCTGCTTGCCGCAATCGTTTTACCGGCGCGGTGGGTGGTCTAGGAAATGTCGAGAGAGATTGGAAGTGCTTGGGTCTAGATCTGGTCTAAACTTTACCTTTGACACAAGTTCACCAGAGATCTAGTCGTGTAGCAATAGCATCCAAAACTGTTTACATAGATCAGCTGAGTGCAGTTCGCAAAGATATCTTCGCTCTTCGCTTGCTGCACAATTGATCTGTTCTATAGTGTGTCCAAAGTCTATAAGTATTAACGGAGAACCTAAAGCTAATTTTGTCAGGGTCAAAAGCCTACGATCAATAGAAAATAAAAGGATAATATAGACCAAAGATGGATTATATTCTACATAGTAGTAATTGCACATGTAATTACATGAATAATCTAAGTTAACCTCGAGGCTGACGGAGACGACTTGCCCGAGAGTCGACTGGCCATCGCATTCAGAGCACTTCCAGCCTTGAAATACTCGACCTGCTCGCGGGTGAAAGTGTGCTTAACTTCGGTCGCCCAACTTGTACCGTCCTTTGAAGTTACTCTGAGCTGCACATTCTTTCCAGGGGCCAATTCCGTGAGTCCAATAATACTGATACGATCAGAAGCCTTGATCTTATCATACGCAGTATCATCAGCAAACGTCAACGCCAGCATGCCCTGCTTCTTGAGGTTGGCCTCGTGGATACGGGCAAACGATCTTGCAATGATAGCGGCACCGCCGAGGTACCGAGGCTGAAGAGCAGCATGTTCACGCGAGGATCCCTCGCCATAATTGTGATCTGCCACTACGACCCAAGGAAGACCTCGCTGTTGGTAGTCTCTGGCTGTGTCTGGAACACCCCCATGCTCTCCAGTGATTTGGTTTACCACTTTGTTGACCTCTTGATTGTCCGCGTTGACAGCGCCGATGAGGGTATTGTTAGAAATGTTTTCCAGATGACCACGGAAACGCATCCATGGGCCAGCTGTAGTGATGTGGTCTGTTGTGCATTTACCCAAAGTCTTGATGAGTATAGGACAGTCGACAAAGTCTTGCCCGGACCAAGGTTTGAACGGAGCCAGTCTTTGCAAGCGTTGAGAGTCTGGTGATATTTGGACGGTCACGGTTTGTCGGACCTGAGGATCTGTCGAAGGCGCATCGTAGACGTGGTCTGTGTTCTCGTACTCCCCTGATGGAAGTGCGTCACCACTGGGGGGTTGGAAGCGGAACTTCGCGCCAGTCTCCGTGACGAGACTATCCTTCAGCGGGTTGAAGCCAAGATCTTCAGAGAAGATCTTGGCCATGACCATGTCAGGGGAAGAAAGGAATGCATGGGTAGCAGGATTTCCATCGAGACGTCCAGTGAAATTTCTGTTGTACGATGCCAAGATTGAATTCGGCGTGCCCTGGTCGGATGTGAGCAGAGCATGCAGGTGATTTGTCAGGAATCCCAATATACCTTTTTCATCTCGGTTCTGTCCCATGCACCACAGCAGGGTCCGCAAGCGTTAGACAGGATCTTACTACCCAGGCGTTCAAAGACCTTAGTGACGCCCTCTCGCCTAAGTGTCTGGTTTGTCTGCTCACTTCCAGGAGACAGGAGCAGTGGCATCTTGGGCTTTAGGCCTGCATCGAGAGCTTGGCGCGCCAAGCTGGCAGCACGGGATAAATCTTCAAAAGACGAATTTGTGCATGATCCGATTAGTCCAGCGGTCAGCTTTTCAGGCCACTTATTCTCCCGAACTGCGTCGCCTAATTTAGAGATCGGTGTCGACAAATCGGGTGTGAATGGGCCGTTGATGCGAGGTTCTAGTGTGGACAGGTCAATTTCGATGACATGGTCATACTCTGCACCCTCGTCCGCTTGAAGCTCATGCTTGGCAACTTGGAGAGCTTTGGCCAGCTCAGGCCGGCGAGTTGCGCGTAAGTAGGCAGACATAGCCTCGGAGTAAGGGAATATTGACGTTGTTGCTCCTGTCTCAGCGCCCATGTTGGTGATGGAAGCCATTCCGGTAGCCGATATTGTTTGGGCACCAGGGCCAAAGTACTCGATGATGTTTCCAGTGCCACCCTTGACACCAAGAATTCCTGCAACGGCATTGATAACATCTTGGTGTTTTAGTAGCTGTTCGACGATGGTTTATGCATAACGTACCTTTCGGGCTAGCCCAGCCGCTCAACTGGCCTGTCAATTTGACACCAATGATTCTAGGGGCAGTAACCTCGAAAGGAAGGCCCGACATAACATCAACCGCGTCTGCACCGCCGACACCCACAGCAATCATGCCCATGCCTCCAGCGTTTGGCGTATGTGAGTCAGTGCCAATCAACATGCCGCCAGGGAAAGCATAGTTCTCAAGTACAATCTGATGGATGATACCTGCATTAGGTTTCCAGAAGCCCATATTGTAGCGTTGACAAGCACTTGACATGAACTCATACACCTCGCTATGGCTTGTCAGCGCTCCAGCAAGGTCTTGCTGGCTACCATCTCGCCCTACGATGAGATGATCACAGTGAACTGTGGTGGGAACTGCAGTCTTGTCAAGTCCAGCTGTCATAAATTGAATGATCGCCATTTGGGCAGTGGCATCTTGACAGGCAATTCGCCGGGGTTTCAACTTTAACTGTGTCGAACCTCGAATCACTTTGTCGCCTTGTTCTCCATCAAGGTGTGCAAGGAGAACCTTCTCGGCATATGTGAGAGGGCGGTCAAGGCTGAGTACAGCTAGGTCAGTAATTGGTGAACTGTAGAGGTAGAAAATTGTCTTACAATTTTCGCAAGCGGGGGAGTTTGTCCAAAAAACCAACATAATCGACGGTGTGATCCGGCTCGAATCGACTCAACGGCGCTTGTCCCCTGACTCCGGCCACCGTGGCCATGGATCGGACGGCGGAGCCTGTGCGTATTGTGCGGCTAGCTCTCAACATTGCGTCTGTAGAGAGTCTGACTGATAGGAGTCACCAGGATCAGCTGTCACTATAATGTTGGAGGCCGACGATATCTGTAATCATGACAACCAGTCGCGTCGGTTGGATTTAAAATCAGCAAATGTCGGAGAGACGCGGGGAAGTGGGTTCGCGTTAGCGTTAGCGTTCGAATAGCCGATCATTCCCTCGGAAAAGTCCGATGTTAAGACATAGACGAGGTATGCGATAGATTGAATGAGTATGGCAGGTAGCTCCCAGAAATAAGAGACCAGATTGTTATTGTGCATGGTAAGAGGCTTAACTTTAACTTCTATGTAGCTTAACAATCTATGCGTTTCCGTTTGGCCAGTCTCCTCAAACAGTAGTCCACTTATCCTCATTACTTATTTTCCCTGGCATACTTGGTCAAACCGTCCAGCCAATCCTGATGTCCAAGCAACATGGGATTCGGATTTTGGGCGGCCAGTTCTCGCGCCGGCTTACCAATTTGCGACTCTTGAGTCAGGACACGTACAACGCCCCATTCCAAGTCCTCCACTATCCAAGCATGATAAACATCTATTGCCGATTCTTCATCTCCAGCTCGCCAAGCGATACGTCCGGGCGACTTGTCTGTCGGAGTCACAGACTCGAGAACTTCAGCCGGGAGAGGCGGGAAGCCGAAAGTGGAAAACTTGAATTTATCACCTTTTCTGAGGAAAGGTCCGGAAACTGGCGGGGTGATTTGGGATACGTTGTTGTAGTACTTTTCCCATTTGGTGATGTCGACAAGGAATGGCCAGACCTCTGCAGCGGTGAGATCTTTGACAATGACCTCGTTGGACACAAAGTTGTCGGTTGTGCCAGGGAGGTACTTCTGGGGCCAGATTATGTCGGATGGCATTTTCGAGGAGTGCTCGGAAGATATTGGAAGATTAATGACGACAAATTATCAATGACTGGCAGGCTCTTAACAATTGTGATTAATGCATCTTTTTCTAAATACGTGATATTTTAATAACCACACTTTAAATCAAGATTCCGTAAGCAAAACGGCGCCTATGACGTAGCATAATATGACGCCCTCGACCTCTCCCGCGGTGAGGGTTAATACAAGACCTTAAAACCGTCCTATTCTTCCACTACAGCATCGTGAAATTTGCATCTACTTACAACGATGGAGTCCATCGCATCATCTCGACCAAGTCCCTTCCTAGGGAAAGTCGTAGAAATCTGCATCGTCACTCCCAACATCCAAAAAACAATCCAATCCCTAACAAACCTGGGTCTCCCCGACTTTAAAATCTTCTCCTTCAACGCCCAAACCGTCACAAATCGCCTATTCCGCGGCTCATCCTCCGACTTCGAACTATTAGTCGCGTTCGCAGATACAGGCGATATGGTGTGGGAGCTCATGCAGCCTGTCTCCGGTCCCTCGCTCATGAGGGAGTTTCTGGACAGACAGCCCGCGGGTGGCATTCATCATGTGGCGTTTGATTGTAATCATGTACCCCAAGCGCAACGGCGGGAGGAGTTTGGGAGGAGAGGGTATGCGGTTGTGCAGGAGGGGGTTTGGCATGGGAAGAAAGGCACTTGTGAGTTTGTGTTTTATGATACTGAGGGCGCGATCGGGACGTGTTTTGAGAGTTATACTTTTTCGGACGATTGGGAGGAACCGGAGGAGGTGGATTTGACTACCATCAGAGAAGAGTGATTGAACCAGGGTCGTTACTATTCTGTCTAAATAGTGTCTAGGCATTATCCAGAGCGGGTCTGGGTTAGGCATCACGGCTTACCGAGGGGCTATGCTGCTCACTGCCACAATCCTGCGAGCGGCCTCAACCAAGATTATAAAACTTCACAACATATTCCAACTTCTCCTTGTCATTGTTTTTCGGGATCATTTAGTTTATCCTTGCAAAGATGAGTGCCTACACATATACCCCAGTCTCGAAATCCGAGATCCGTCTCGTCAGATTCAAAGTCACAGACCATCTCGAAGCAAGCATCAAAAACGTGCAACTTAATCCAGAAGACCCTCTGAAGTACACAGCATTGTCATACTGCTGGGGAAATGCAACTGATCGCGTCCAAGTGCCGTGCGATGGCAAAATCCTCAGCATAACAACATCTCTCCATGAGGCGATACTTGCGATAAACAAGTTCAATCCAGGACAGGATTTGTGGATTGATCAGATTTGTATTAACCAGGAAGACTTGGCGGAGAAGTCTGAACAGGTTACCAAGATGAATCTTATCTACGATAGTGAGACAATGTCAATTGAATGATAGTGATGGGCAGCTTACTCTTGGTAGAAGCGGAAACTGTCCTAGCATGGCTAGGTCCCTCCGACACCACCACCCAGGCCGGCATAAACTTCGTCAAAAAAGTAGGCGAAGTAGCACTTCCAACAGCGACAGACTGGTTCCGCTGGGACAACTACGACGAAACTCACGAAGAAACCAAACTCGAGCGCAAAGAAGAGTTAACCCTCGACCAATCCCGCGAATTGGGTATTCCCTTCGACGACGAAGCTTCATGGTCTGCATTCACCGACTTTTACAACCGCCCTTGGTACCAACGAATGTGGACAGTCCAAGAAATCATTCAAGCCCGAAAAGCTCTCGTTCTTTGTGGAGAATTCAGCCTTGATTGGGAATATGTCTCCGCTGCGGCGCGGTGGTATTGCTTTAAAGCAAAAGGCTTGCATGACGAACATCCTAGAGATGTAAATGGTGCGTGTCTGACAACGCAGATGAGCACTATTCCATGGCGCGCAAGATTGGGAAGTGAATACCTTCCTGACCTGTTGGGACAAAAGACACGTCCGACCTGTAAATGGGCCATGCGCGATCTTTTGGAGGCGTTACGACCACGTCTTGCTACTGATCCTAAAGATAAAGTCTTTGCGCTATTAGGAATTAGTGAGATTGGAATGGATGAAACTAAAATGAGCGTCGATTACTCCAAATCTGTCAAGGAAGTATTCACACAAGCTACTGACGCGATTATCAAGAACGATACTTCGGATTTGAATGTCATTTGGTCCGCGAGACAGAGAAATGATGATGAGGAGTGGCCGAGTTGGGTTCCTGATTGGAGACTTGAGACAGGAACGGGTTGTGCTTATGGGATTGGTGAGCCTTTGAAGGGAGCGCAGCCGGGGAGACATGTTTATATTCCTACGGAACCTGGCTGTCTGGCGGTAAGAGGCAAGGTTATTGGGAAGGTCACGTATGTGAACGAATATCGACACTTTGGCGAGCTCTTCACAAACAACCACCTCCGCGAAGTCTACTTCGCTTGCATGGAGCGTCTATCCTCTTACCCAACCGACGAATCCGTCCAAACAGCCTTTGGCCTAACTCTAATCGGCGGTTTACCCTTCCCCTCAAGTCTCGAAAAGAAAAACACGACAATCGAAACATATTCAGCAAAATACATGCGATTCTACGACATCACGCAGATGCCCCAAACACCACCCGAAGCAAAAGCAGCTCGCGAAAAAGCGCTTGAAGAAACATACAAAGTCGGGCTGGACATGTCGTGGTTACAAGCTGTCCTCGCGACATATTGTGAGCGGAGGTTTGTGATTACTGATAGTGGGTATATGGGGTTGGCGCAACATGAGGTTTTGGAGGGGGATGTTGTTGCTGTGGTGATGGGGATGGATTGGCCTGTTGTTTTGAGGGAGAGGGATGATGGTGGATATCGATTTGTTGGGTGAGTAAACTGTAAGATTGTTGCGACGCGTACTAACTTTTGCAGGGATGCTTATTGTCACGGTGTTATGAATGGAGAAGCGATGACAGGGATCGTTGATGGGAGTGAGGAAGGGGAGGTATTCACGTTGAAGTAGAGGCCAGTCAAGCGGTCGTCAAGGAAGTCTATAATCTATGTCTAATTTTATTTTATCGCATATCCTCCATGACCAATTCCCGATGCATATCTTTTTTCGTCGTACAGTTCGTCATCGCTCGTCCGTCATAAAGTGGTAGTCGTATTTACTGGCGAGTGTTGATGGGAATCGAAGTCTCATTGGAATCTAACATCTATGCCTTAGCTCCTGTAATAATACAAATCTTAGTTTTCACACAGTTCCCCTAATCAGTCCTGGGTCGCTTGCGAGACTCAGACTCACCCTCAGCAGAAAAGTACTCCAAGCTGCCCTTGGGATCAGCCTTCATGGTCTTGCCACCCTCCTGCCACCCAGCAGGGCAAACCTCGCCGTACTCGTCAGTGAACTGGAAAGCCTTGACGAGACGGATGGTCTCCTCGACGTCGCGGCCGACGGGGAGATCGTTGACGGTGATCTGGCGGAGAACACCCTTGGGGTCGATAATGAAGAGACCGCGGAGAGCGATGCCCTCGTCCTCGATCAGGACACCGTAGGAACGGGAGATCTTGGTGGACTTGTCGGCGATGAGGGGAAGCTCCAGGTCGGGACCGAGACCGCCTTGCTTGCGGGGCTTCTCGACCCAGGCCAGGTGGGTGAAGTGGGAGTCGGTGGAGACGCCGAGGACGGTGGTGTTGATCTCCTTGAAGCGGTCGAGGGCGTTGTTGTACTGGATGATTTCGGTAGGGCAGACAAAGGTGAAGTCCATGGGGTAGAAGAGAAGGACGACCCTGAACACAAACACCATTAGCACACTGTACATCAGGGGTGGACATCCGGGTTCTTGTTCTTACCATTGACCCTTAAAGTCAGAGAGCTTGATGTCACGGAACTCGCCTCCAGGGAAGAGGGTAGTAGCCGAGAACTCGGGAGCAGGGCGCTGAACGAAAGCTTGAGACATGATGATGGTTGTTTGTGATGGTTGAGAAGACACTAAGGAAGAGAAGGGAGAGAAAGGGAAAGGCTGTGATTAAGAATGGGAAGGAGAGGAAAGAAAAAGCAAGGACCAGTGGAGCGTCAGGGGTCTCTGCTCTTTCCTGTGGAACGCGGTGGAAATTCATTTTTTATCGTCTAGCGCGACAAGAGATAACGATAAGAGATAAGAGCTGTTGGGGGGATCCACTTGGTTGCTGTATCAGTGTGTACAGTTGTTCAATAGCACCGCCGTCAGTTACCTCTTTGAACATTTTAGGTAATTAGTGCAAGATTTGTGCATGATTAATTCAATCTAATGGGTGTACAGTGGTCAGTGACTGGCGGTGACGCAAATGTGGACTGTCATGTCATGTTCAATGCCGCTTTCGCCGCCCACTAAAAATACAGTCTGCAGCAGGTACATACCGCTAAAGGCAGAAAACACGTGCTGAAATCCCTGATCCTTGTTCGGGACCTGAATTTGATTCCAAATTCTCCAAAAGTCAGTCTCCATTCCGGCTTCGGAGTCTTTCGGTTCGGAGCACCGAGCAACAATTGATTCCATCATATGATGCAATACCAGATTGATAAGAATTCTCTGATTGATAACAGCATTTCTAGTGTATCTTCTAATGCACTCCATTCCCATTTTGAATCCCCCTTCTAGCCAATTTATCAGCTTCTCTGATTATCTCCGACATATCGTCAAGTCCCAACTGCGGACTCAATGCGCAAATTCTCAACGCCACTTTCCCTGCCACTTTCGTCGTCAAAACACCCGCCAAATTACTCGAAATCAGACTTTTCGATACACCAGTGTTGATGATTTCCAGTTCATCTTCTGAAACTCCCTCGGGCGCATATCGGAATGTGATAACACCAAGACTCGCAGAGCTGACGATTTCCCAATTGTCAAGCTTGCGCAATTCCTCTTCCGCACGCTCCGCAAGATCGAAGCCGTGATCAATCATCTTCCCTAGTTTCTCAACACCAATGACACGCAGAGTGAACCACAATTTCATAGCCCTCGAAGCAGGACGCGTAAGTTCCATGCTATAATTCCAGAAATTGGGTATATCCTCATCTTCAATCGCCGCGCCATCTCTCAGATAATCACCCTCATTCGCAAAACTCCTGACTAAATTCGTCTTGTCTTTGACCAATAGCAATCCGCAGCTGTAGGTTTGGAAGAGCCATTTGTGCGCGTCCCAGGACATGCTGTCTGCGTATTTGAGGTCTTCGACTGTAGAATGCCTCGTGGCGGATAGTGTGGCGGATGCACCGTATGCGCCGTCGACGTGAAGCCAGAGATTGTGAGTTTTGCAGATTTGGGAGATGCGCTTGAGGGGATCGATTGCGCCTGTGTTTGTTGTTCCGCAGGTGCCGACTACCAGGAAGGGAACAAGACCTAATTCCTTGTCTTGTTTAATAGTCTCTTCTAATAATGTCGCGTCAAGTCTAAACGACTCATCAGCTGGCAACCGTCGAATTTGGTCCTTGTTGAAGCCGAGTAATCGCAATGCTTTAGCAACAGAGTAGTGCGTCTGGTCAGAAAGATAGACAACACCCTTCTGAGTCTCCTGCGACACAAACCGATCTCTCGCAAGTACAATCCCCATCAAATTCGCCATACTCCCACCAGAAACACAAATCCCACCACTCCCCTCCCCAAAACCAACCTGTCTCCCAAGCCACTCAATCAACGTCTTCTCGATAACCACCGGCCCGCTAGCCTGCAGCTTGCTCGCACCCAAGGCATTAAAAGCGCTGGCTACGATATCGCCTAGCCATGCGACAGGTGATGTAGGCGAGGGGATGAAGCCCATGAAGCGAGGATGGTTGACGCGCATGCGGTGGTCGAATGCTGTGAAGGCTTCGTTGAGGACGTGCTCGATTGAGTGGGCTTCACCTGGTGTTCCTATTTGTTGGAGGAAGGGGACATCTTTTGGTTGTGCGACTTTGATGATGGGGTCGTTTTTTACGTCTTGCGTTTTTGAGGCGAGACGGGTGAGAATGGATTGGAGGGAGGATGTGACTGCTTCGAGGTCATCTTGATGGTTAAAGGAGTCCATGATGATTGCTGTGAAATGATTGATACCGATCTTGATTCAACAAGATCGAAACCGGGCAACCTTAAATCCTTATATACATAGCAGTAAGAGTAGTGTCTCCCTTCGAGTGTCTCAAAACCACCAATGATGTATCTCACCAATAGTGTAACTGTAATTGCGATGACACCCGCATTTGTGGAGAGTGAGACGGCATGTCATCACTACGCCTTTCGAACAAAACTAGCCTTCTCAGCGATGATAGGTTGGTCAACTGGGGCTTGAGTTACATAGGGTGATAATGTCAGCGCGCCCTTGATGACTTTTACCTAAAAGGGTAATTTTCGGAGAGGGTCGGAAATCCGAGATGTGGGGGGAGATTGATAATGGGGATACTATTGAGGTTTGTTGTTGAAGGATTTGCCAAGATGACGAGGGAGTGTTTGCGATGATGGACAAGGGGCGGTTTGTGATAGCTCACAATCAGGTTACAGCCGTTGGTGATAATGTTAACCGTTGTAAGATGTTGACATTCTCTGTGCGGCTCTCGGCAGTTGTTCACGTAACCTAGAGCACATCTCGACTACCCCAGAAATGTTAAACGAAAAAGACCTAAACTCCAATCAATAATGTTCAGACAGTTCCTTGAATTATTAGAACTATTTAGGCAATTATTCTTTATAGATTGATGTATAGGTATTTGGGGTTTCGTTGTGATATATCTTTAATACGTGGACATTTAGATATCCTTATTCTTGAGCCAAGTCAGCACTTCCATCATGATCTTTATAGTCTTGTGACCGTCACAAGGTAATATAACCAGTTCAAATGAGGAACGTAAAATTCATTGCTTTTCTATAATCCTTCAAAATCACTCTATTTATAAAGCACCCGGCAAAATCTCCGTGATATTACTCTTCCCCAACAGCTCACCCGCATCCAAAACCTCCACCATCCTCCCTCTCGCTTCCCCATCTTCAATCCCCTCACCAACCCCTAAATGCTCCAACGTAACAGCCACAACACTCTCCATAAGCCTCTCCGCTAACTCCCCCGCATACCCCTGCTCATAAAACGCCGGCGTCTCATTAACCTCCAACAACCACGCAGTTCCTTTTGTATCCACCAGAAAATCAATTGCAAAGAGCTCATAGCATTTATCGAGGGGTGTGAATTTGTCGGCCATTGTTGATGCGGCGGCTAGGAGAAGTTCGGAGGAGATTTGGCAAGCTTGGTTGAAGATTGATTCTTTCCAATCTCCTGGGAGTAAGTCGTCGGTGAGTTTCCAGAAATCGCGCATGGATTCTTTGCTTGTGAATTCCTCCTCGTCTTGAAGAGCGGTGTTCGTCAAAGAAGATTTCAAACTCGGATTCTTCCATGGTGGCTCGTAATCATCCAACGCCAGTAAGGCGAGCATCTCGTTAAAGACGTGGACCTTTAGACGACCGACAGATAGGACGTAGGCACGAACATGCCATTTGCGGCCGTCAATAGGAGGAATGGAGACGATGTATTGCTGTGCGACGAATTCTCGTAAAAGAGCGGATGGAATACGTTCGTTTTCGCCAATGGTAAGATTTTGAATTTTTTCGGCGTCGCTTATGTCTTGTTTGATGGAGAGTTTGCCGGTTGCCGTGATGAGCGCGTCTAAAGAGTTGAGACCTGGTGCTGAGAGACTGGGATGAAAACCATCTGAGTCTGTATCACTCTCATCTTTTTTGATAATTTCAGTTTCCTCCTCCTCTTCCTCTTCTGAGATATCAGCGGCGAGTTCGAGATTATCAGCCAACTCATCAATAGTACTGAAAATCCGAATTCCATGACCACAGTCAATCATGGCAGGCTTTAGAATCCACCAATCTCTTTCCGAAGGATCTTTACTCTCGTTATCCTCTAGCGAGTAAAGTAACGTCAAATCACCGGCCGCAGCAAGCGCGTCCTCCACATACTCGGCATAATCCAGCGACAGCTGCACTGTAGCAGGATTGTGACCCTTGAGAATACTATCAGGTCGTTTCGCAACCCAATAATCCACCACTCTGGCCATATGATCCTTTCTCGCAAGGGCGTCGCTGTTGGGATATGCATTGAGAAGACCGTGTTTCGCTTTATTCAAGACTGCGAAGTGATGGTTCAATTCCCAGCCGTTCAAGAGTTGAAATACGGTGTCAGCATTTTCGGGAATTTGGTGGAAGTCGTCGTAGAAAATTGCATCTTTGACGTGTTGTTTGATACAGGCTTTGATATGCTCGTCTAGCCAAGGATTGGCGCTGTGGACGTAGACGTGCATTTTATCGGGTGATGAGGCTTTCTTCTGGAGGTAGGGAAGCCTGGCGAGGAATAGATACACGAGCGACTCGCAATTCCATGTGATCAAAGTCTTCAGTAACGGAAATCATCAAGTATGTACTTGAATGAGAAAGGTCGATCTGTTCTGTAAAAAGCAACCGCGATAAGACAAGCCTTTTAAACCGCACATCAGCTATTTCTTTTCTTCCAATACAAAAAAATCATGTTTATCCGCCAAGACCGAAAGTTCCACAGGGTTTATGATATTTGGTGGATTTTATTGGACGTTTTGTTGACTTCACGTAAGTGATATCCTCAAGTTCATGATATTTTTCAAAATGCATGATCAAAGGTCGTGCTCACCGTTTCTTGTCAGGGGTCAAGTCAGGGACCCAATCTTTACATCGTGATCTACCAGGTATCTAATCCATGTTATTTCCGAGTTTTTGGAAGGAACAAACGCGGTAGAAGGATTTTTCATGCGGTGACGTGAGTCGCGTATCATGTTGATGATGGGCTTGGCAGCAGGGTTTTGGATGACAAGACAAGACAAGGCTAGCTTTAATATACTGGAAACGGTGGTCTTTTTATAGGACAATTTGTTTCGAGACGAACTTGAATCATGTCAGTTTGTTGTAGAAGACGAAATTCGCTTGTTTATGTCATCTATTCAATCATTGTTTTAGATCCATTTTTCCGCCCCAGGAACAGGAACACCTATTCCCAACCTAGCCTCATCTTCCAAACCCCTGGGATATTGTCGCCTTAATGACGGACGAAAGTTATTATGTCCAAGACTTTTCGAAGGTCTGTGGATATGTAATAAGGCTGAATGGTATCCGTCAAGTTCATTGCCCCGATCAACAACAGGCTTTCCAACTAATTGGAAACTGTCCGTTTTGTTAAACGGCAATTTGCAATCATCAGAAATGGCAATGGTAGTGTCATCTGAGATTTGTGGACTGGGAATAGAGTTGATGGGTTCTGATGCTTGTCCTCGATTTCGTTTCGTGACTTTTCTTTTGAAACTTTGCATTGCGTCTTTTCGTAGAATTTGCGCAACATCATGTCGTTCTGGTAATTGTCCAAGCCAATTCTCGACTTTTTGTTGTACAGTATCTCGAATAACGTCTTTTGGTCGAATGCTCTCGTTATACGCTTTTTCTTGCTCAAATCGTCGTGCAAAGATGAAAGATACTGATGACGTGTCGCTTTGTGTTGAGTCTATGCATGTTGAACTTGGAAGTGCTGGTAGGGGTGGTAGAGGTTTTTGATGGTAGGTAAAATCGTAGTTATAATCGTATGTGTCTTCCTCTGGATCCTTTGGAATTTCGTTTTGCCCGAAAGGATCAAGGTCGAATCTTAGTTCATCGAGAGCAGCAAAGAGATCAGAAATATCTTGTTGAACACGCCATGTCGTTCTTGGTCCTCGTTTAGAATCGACAAGCTCTTCAATATGGAATGTTCCGTTTGTAGTACTTGTAGTCGACATTTTAGCATAACAATAAAAGTAAACAGTAACGAAAAAGAAAGAAGAGACCACATACCAGATATATAAAAAGATCAAGGTTAATATACATGACGATCGTCAACGTCACACTCGTCAATCACTGATCGTCACATGGTCCCGACGGTGTTTCGGATTGAGTGCGCGGTGGGAAGCAGGAAACATGCACGTCCGAGCGTGCACGATGAAATCATTTGCCGATGCTTTGCCCGAAATGTTAATTAATGCGAGGTTTGACGCAAGCTTGGATCATGTTTCATCACGAGCGCCGAGGCTGACGTTGATATCAAATCGAGACGGTTCCTGGGTATTGCTTTTTAGTTGTTGCATCACATGTTATGCATCGGTTTGACGGGAACTGAATTAATGAATGGCTTGATAAGGCTAGTATTTTTATGTTAGCTGCCGTTCGTGGCTGGTGATTGGAATAGTAATCAAATATGCTTATACGAGATCGTCCGGGAATCAATTCTCCACGAACCATCGGCCAACTAGTGAGGTCGGATAACGCTACGACGAAAAACGTCAGCTTCTGTTTCAGCCATGGCGTTTATTCCGCGCCGCGTACTAAAGTTTCCTGCAGGAAGCTAATGTTGATCGATAAGAATTCGACCATCCCATGTTTCACCTTCCAGAAACTGCGTAGTAGGGCTAGGAATACGGATCGGAAGCCGAGGAAGTCCGGGATTAGTGACATCTAGCGCGAAGCGGTTACAACGCCTCAGATAGGAGTGATCGGCTAAGGTCAAACGGCGAGAGTATAAGAGGTGAAACGGTTACGGTAAACTTAAGTTGGACCTTGAGGTGTTTATTCTTGTCGTTTCAAAGCTGTCAGTATAGCTTTGGAATCAATTGCCGTCGCTCGCAACGCGTACCGACTACTTGCATCCATCATCAATATCTTCATGTCGGCATCACTCAAAAGGGCCGAAGGACTTTTTTTCATTGTAACCCTACTCGGCTCCTCAACCGAACGCCAATCGACAGCGGATGCCTTCCCCGGAAGTTCCGGCTCTTACTGACCTTGCTAATCTCAAGGATCTGGGTTTGACGTACATCAAAGGCGCAGTTCGTCGATGGCGACGTCGATATTAGAACCTTATTTATCTAACAAAAAGATAATTTCCAGTGTCGCCCTTGACCCTGTCTCAATTGAAGCCTTTGGGTTCGACGTCGACCCTATTAAAGTTTAGAGTAATTGCCTTCCCGTTTAATATTTAGTCTCTATTAACACCTTCCGATATAAGGGAGACTTTTAAGGTTATCGTTATATGTCGCAAGATCATATGCTGAGACATTAGCCGCTTGCTTCCAGCGCCCGCACATCAATATCAACAAACATCAAACGTACGAGAAAAAGCTTGTGGGATGCTATCTGGATGCACGCAATGGGGAAAGCTCGGATCGGTCGGTCAAATACTGATCTATTGACTTGAGAAGCCAGCGAACTTCGATGAAGCCAAGTGGCACGAGGAATTAAAATTGAAAAATCAACTCTTGATAGCTTGGTATGGGCAGTTTCCTTCACGTGCCAATGAGAAGACTTGATTCAACAACTGATTGATAACTAGAGTATTATGTCTATGCTATGATACTATTATGATAGACTTGTAACGAGTGATTGTTTTGTAATTCGACGCCCAACTCCTTCCTTTTCTTTTCTTTTCTTTTCTTTTTACTTCCTTCTTAGCACCTATTGGCACCACATCTGAACAGGAACACCAGAAACCTTGTCCAAAACATCAAAGTCCATACCCCACTGTCGGAAGCTGACAACAATCTGATCAAATGTCTCAAGCTCCTCAGTAGTCCAGTCAGCGTCATCAAGACGAGGAATATCAGGCACAGCAGACTGCTTGACAAGAGAGTCGGCGAAGTGGACATCAACGTCAAGCTTCTGAAGCTCCTTGGCAAGTTGAAGACCGGGAGAGTTGACAAGGTGATCCTGTCCAGCCTTGAAACCCATACCGACAACAAGAACTCGCTTCTTCATGTCGATGCCAGAGTCGCGACGCTGGAGCTTGCCACCGCCCATGAGATCGCTGACGATGCGCTTGGCCATGGTGGCAGGACGCTTGTTCATCTTATCGGCGCAGGCTTCGAGGAGGGGGAACTCGCAGTTGGAAAGGAGGTAGTAAGGGTTGACAGGGATACAGTGGCCACCGACGCCAAGACTGGGAGTGTAGGGCATGTAACCGAAGGGCTTGGTAGCAGCGGCGTTGGAAACCTCGAAGGGATCAATACCGAGACCTTGGCACGCATCGGCCATCTCGTTGGCGTAGGCGATACACATCATGCGTTGGCAGTTCTCGTAGAGCTTGCACATCTCGGCGACTTCAGGCTTGGAGACGGGCACGATGCTGTCGAAGACGCGGCCGTAGAGACGGACGATGGCATCGAGGGAGCCGGGGATGACATCATCGAGACCGGAGACGACCTTGGGGATGGATCGCATGGGAGGTTCAACACGACCGGGGTCGATGCGCTGATATATGTTAGTATTGGCACAAAGTGAGACAGTATTCAGGGGAGCTTACCTCAGGAGACATTCCAGCAAAAAGCCCCTTGGCTTGGGCAATAGGACCAAGAAGTTGTCGTGTAAGACCAACAGAGACAGAGCTCTCAATAACAACAGTGCAACCAGGTCTAGCCCACTGCTCAACCCTCTTCAGCGCACTGTTCAGGTAAGAAAGATCAATGGTCCTATCCGCTCTAAGAAGCGTAGGAACAGAGATCAAAAAGTGCGTAGCCTTTGCAAGCTCAAACTCATCAGAGGTGAAAGAAACATTAGGACGAGCCTTGAACTCGCCGCGAAGAAAGTCAAGTCTGTTCTCGCTAATGTCAAAACCCATGATCTCATACTTGGATGAGAAAGAGTCGACAAGACCAGTACCTACGAAGCCGACGCCGATCACTGCGACTAGGGGAGTAGCTTCAGTGGGTGTGACGGTGGGCTTGGCAGGTGATGTCTTGGTTGAGGGACGGGTGGGGAGGACTCTGCGGGGAGCAGGTCTAGTGATGAGGTTGGCGTTGATAGGCATTGTGAGGGTGTGAAGAGTGAGAATGATTGTCTCAGGAGATGATTGTGATGATGATGAGATGAGTGAGTGATGAGATTTGTTTCTTGTGGTCTTGATCCAGAGTTCTTATAGCTCGAATCTCGATACTGAAAACGAAGAAAAAGTCTTTCTTTGTTGAAAATGTTACTCGTTTCTGATACTAAGCAAAAGCGTAAAGTTTGCATCTGTCGATTTACCTACTGTGAGCTACTCGGAGGAAGTCTAGACTCAGTCGTATGAACTATCCCAGCATGTCACCATCATGGCTTGACAGATACGGCGCACCAGTAGCTTGCTTGTCTCAATCGAATTCCTAACTGGGTAAGCTTGACTAGTCAGAATTGGCACATACCTGCGGTGCCTCCCGCAGCCACTGTCTCGGTGGCGATTGTGGTCCCAGACAGGCACGGGCCAGCTCCGGAGTAGGGAGGAATGTAACTACACACTTGGCCAATCCTATTACATGCCATCGTCGGGTGGCACCAAGCACACGGCAGATTATGCTGATATAGGGTAATATGTGAGAACTTGTGTTTTTGACATTTATAATGTGCCGAAATGCACGGGAGGCTGCATAGTTTGAGATGCATGTCCGGGAGATCTGAACTAGAGGATTTACCTCGATCTGCAGATAAGCATAACGAGATTTTCATCGCGACTGTACCTGCATTTGCTTGGCCGAAGATCAAGAAGATCTATCGACCTGTCAATTGATAATACGCCTACTGCGTAACAAGCATAACAGAAGTGATAGATTACCATAAACAGTCACACTAAAATAAGCGAGGACGGTATATGGCATGGTCTGTGGAACCAGACCCTGACATTAACTCTATCTTAGACAGTCTGCCAAGTTTACCATCTTCAACTGTCAAGTTGTTGCCAAGATCCATAGCTCTTCCATCGACCGTTCTCATCGTTCCCCACACAGTGATAGGCGGGCGCAACGCAACGCATGCTCTTTCCGGGGAGGGGTCAGCCACTTATCACATACCTGCCTAAGTGATATGTCACCTCTTCATTCTCGCGTGGGTAAAGGATAAACGGGGATCGGCTGGGTGTTTCCTCTGCCATGAGAGATCAACAGGCACAAGTTGGGTCCAGGTTATGTGATCGGCAGGGTATGTCGTATGATTTCGTTTTTGCCATGTGTTTAAGAACGGTTCTAGAGCCAACAACAAGGCAATGCCAAGAATGAGGGCATACACAAACCTGGATTTAGGAAATCTTCAGTAACAACAATTACCTACGTATGATGGTAGTAGAGTAAGTGTCGTCGAGTCAGAGTACGGATTTGTAAATACTGCGTCCGATCTATAAGGCTCTTCGGAAATATGATGATCGCGACTCATAACTCTCCGAGAACTACGGAGGTATTCGCACAGACCTTGTCCGAGCGCCGGAGGCTAGAGAATAAGCATACACGGCATGGCATTTGTAAAGGGCATACACTATGAGACATCCAGAGTTGTGCTAGAGAAGATGAGGACCTGGACCTTGGGTCAGAATGAACAAGACAATCTAAGAGCTTGTCTGCCTTGGCATAGAGTCAACTGAGTCTCCCATCTCTGACTCTGGCAGAACCAGGCTCCACTACCCAAAGTGTCAGAGACGGCATAACAACAATAAAGAACCGGCCAGACCCACGACAAACAGATCTAGTAACCAATTAAACCCCATATGTTCCTAACCGAGGCATCGAGTGGAACAAAATGACGATGGTGGCACACGGGTCAAAAAAGCCCATTCCGGAAATGTAAGGAATGTTACTACCTCCACTCTCACCACCACACCAAATACTTCACGCGCAACAAGAAGTGATCGGCAATTCTCGGTTTGTCCAGACGTTGAATCGAATTGTTCCTGAGAATTGCTATTCGAGGCAAAAGATCATCTTCGTGTGAGCGGGTAGCCATGCAAGGGCAGACAAGGCAGTGCCTGTCGCCGAACTTGGAAGAAAGTGACTGGAATTCTGTAGAATGTATTTGATAGATCAATTGCCATCGCGAGATAAGTTCTTCTGCTTATGATGTCTCGCATTTGAACACTTTTTCATCTCTTTGTCTTACACTCATTTATCCTTCCCGAGACAGTCTTTCTTAGACAGTTTCTCTCATTTCTAGTCATGGCTACTCTAAGTATAAGGCGCATGAGCGCCTTGGAAACATTCGAGGAGAAAAAAGCCTACTTTGACAATGACTTTACTCAATTAAAAAAGCAAACCTACTCTCCCACAATCCCTGAACGTCCACACTTCGACCGATCCAATACCTGGCAGAATGCCTCCTTCTCATCAACGGCCGATACAGTCGTTGGTGATGATGAAGACCATGGGCCTAGGAAGGGTAGTTTCTTTACACTCAATGTCATCCCCAATCCCAAGATTCCCAAGATCATCGAGGAACCTACCTCGGAAGGTCTTTTCGCACCCAACTTCTCCCGTCCTTTTGGTCCCAAGGTTACACCTGAGCGACCACCCCTCTACACATCCACAGTCGAAGATGACGAGGTTTGTCCTCTTGAACAAGATCCCAAGAAGGCTGAGCCTACTGTTACTGTTGAGGAGAAGCCTGTTCCTGCTCAACCTGCACCTACACATGCCAATGACACTGTCGAGACATGTGGCTACCCCAAGATCGAAGACCCTGTTGATCCCGCTCGTGTCCTCTCACCCAGAGATCTGCGCAACCAAAGGGTGACGTTCATGGGCATCATCGTTCTCATCAACATCTGCATGGCCATGGCAGCTTTCTTTGGCAAGAAGAGCAAGCTCGTCTTTATTGTCGTCCTGTTTGTCAAGAGCAAGGATTTCCTTTCCGCTATCCTTTCACCAACGGGAATGATGTACCGTTCTGTATACGAGTGGTTCTACCCTCCTGCCCCTGTCAGCCGTCGCTGGATCTTGTCTCTCATCCCTGCATACTCCGAAAGTGAGGAGCAAATCGTCAAGACCATCTTCTCTCTTCGCGACAACGGCGTTGATCCTCATCGCCAAGTCATGGTCGTCATCTTGGATGGCAAGCCCCGCGATGTTCGCTCTCACATGACACGCATGGTGCGCGAGTTCCAACGTCCCTACGTCTCCCTCAAATGGAAGAAGGGCGTGCTGAACATCCTCGCCGGCTTCATGGAAGATGTCCCTGTCATTGTCATTGAAAAGGTCAAGAACTCTGGCAAGAAGGACTCTCTTGTCCTCTGCCACGATCTCTTCAATTACCCTCGCGAGAACTCTCCTCTGTACACTAAGCTTCTACGGAAGGAGATGTGGGATGAGATTCTTCCTGAGCTTACCAAGGGCGAGGAGTTCTCTGGTTTTGACATGGTGTTTTGTACGGATGCCGATTCCACTATCTACAAGGGTGCTGTTGCTCTTTTGGCCAATGCTCTTGCGAGAGACAAGGATGCCATTGCTGCTTGTGGTCTTGTACTGGTTGAGCTAGAGCCAGGCTACGAGTGGTCTTTTTGGAACTTGTATCAACAGTTCCAATACACCTTTGGACAATACGTCAGACGGCGCGCAGAAGGTTTCGTGGGCAAAGTCACTTGTCTCCCCGGCTGCATCACCATGATCGCCTGCCGTCCAGAAATGGCTGGTGCAATCCGCAAATACTCCGAGCCCGTCACCGGTGAGCTAGTCATCAACCATCAAGTCCAATATCTCGTAAGTCCGTCTTATTCTCTAGCGCATATCCACTCACTAACTCAATCAGGGCACCGACCGAAGACTGACTTACTCCATGCTCTCTCAGGGCCAACATCTCCGGACCCTCTTTGTCCCTAACGCCGTCAGCGAAACGGTAGCCCCTCAATCCCTCTTCCACTACCTTTCCCAACGGCGCCGATGGGGCTCCAACGCTTACTTCAACAATTACTTCTACCTCGCTGGCGAGAAGATGATTCCCATTACCCGCATCGCTGCCTCAATTGAGGTTATTCGCTTGAGTCTTGTCTACTACCGCATTCTCAACACAGCGCTTTTCATCGCTAGCTGTGTTCGTCACGTCACTGCACTAAAATTGGTTCCCATGCTGGTCGTCGGCCAATTGCCTTCCCTATGGTTCTTCTGTTCAATTCTTCTCGAACCCGAGCTCCGCAAGCGAGGCCACAAGCTTGCCATCGGGTACTTTATTAACAAATGCGTTTCACCATTTATGAGCGTTATTATCTTTACAAAAGTTGCTACAAATCTGGGTAGTCAGGTTTGGGGCGTTTCTGGAGTGACGGCATCTTCAGCACCTGTTGCTGCTGCGCCAGCTGCGGAAGAAGATGTGGAAAAGAAGTTTATTAGCGATTCTCTTGATGCTGCTGAGCGTGGAGAGGTTTTGCCTGCTGTGAAGCAAGATTCTGATGGGCTTACTAAGCCTGAGCGTGCTCGTCTTAGAGATGAGCGGGCTGATGTTGATATCTAGATGATAGAATATTAGACTAGAAGATACCCAGTAATATTAATTACTTTACACTAATTCTTGAGGGTTTGGCATTCTGTGATCGCCTTGTGAGAAGTTCAGAATAGGGCACACATTCTGACAGTGATTCAAGAGCTAAACTCAGGTCTTGGGTAAAGTCTGAGCTCTTTCACACTGCCAATCAGGAGCCTGTACCACTGTGACTGTGATTCAGGCTGCAGCATAAAAGTACAAGAACCTAGTCCAAAAGCATACAATAATCCACTGATACAATCCCCTGGTGCTTTCAACCGCCAAGTGTGTTTCCCGACGACCAGAACCCCATAGAACAATACCATCAGGCATAAATCCCAAGTTCCAAGCATTTGGATCTCTTGCCGAGGGCAGTTTACTTGGCATTGATCGTCTTGGTATGGGCTGACATTTTTCGCAAACGGTATATCAAGCACTCGCCAAGTAAACTGCGATGGCCAAGAGTCGACGGCTCATCAATGATCAGAAACTACACAAAAGCTATCAAATCATATTCTAGACCTTTGATGACGTCTCATTTAGCGTGGCCTTCCTAGTTGTGCCACCCCCGGACCGATAATTCTAAATCAGCCATATCCGGACGCCTCACATTCCAAAGCCGTGTGCCTTGGGTGTGACTTGTGAGATGGACCCCTCTGCTAAGGAACCTTGCAAATTCCAACACTAGCGATTTGACATGTGCTAAACTCTATCAGAAGGTCCAGGCTTTTGTCTAATTCCAGTCAACCATTCTTCCCCGTTCACCAAACAAGACTAGCATGACCTATCACAATTATATAACACCTCGCACCGAGAACCTGCCCCTCCACCCTTCACGGCCCAAATCATTCCTTTTTTGGCACTCCTTCCGATGCCTCTCCCACGGCAGTGTTTCTCACGCTGGGTCATTTTTATCATTGTGGGCTGCTTTGTTGTCGTCGTCGTTACTTGCGGTACGTATTACGGGCTGGCGAAACGAAAGCATCACTCGTTTGACTGGACGGCTATCGTGAGTGATCGCGGTGATGCCCTTCCTGATTTCAGCTTTGCAGGGTATCATGCTTCGGCGATAATATTGCCCAGTGGAGCTGGTGCTAATGTCACGCTGACTTTCAATGGGAGTGTTGATGATGTTGGGCCTCTGATACAGGATGCTGTTGATAAAATGGCTGAGTTGGGTGGTGGAGCTGTGTTGTTGCCTGAAGGGAGATGGCCGATGAGTGCTGGGGTGAACATTACTAGTAATGTTGTTGTTGCCGGGGCGGGAAGTGATAAGACTGTTTTGGTGTTGCAAGAGCGTCCTTCTCAAGCGGTTTTCACTCTTGGTACACCTGCCAATGGGACGAAGCCTCGTTATGGCTTCAGGTCAAACATCACCAACGACTATGCCCCCATCGGTTCCTCTTCTCTCGACGTTGTCGACAGCGCAGGTTTCGCTACTGATCAACTGGTCTATGTCTCCCGCAGTGCGACGGAGTCATGGGTAAGAGATAATGGCATGAGTGGTCTTGTCCGCGATGACGCTGAACAAACATGGATACCGGTAAGTAATACTTCCTCCTTAAACAGACCACTTACTAAAATGCATCAGGTCGGTAAAAGGATAATGGCGCCAAACCAAATTAGCAGTGTCTACGGCACAAACGTCACCCTCCAAATTCCCTTGACGGATAATCTTGACTCAGATTACTCTCAACCTGAACTTATAGTTTACACACCGCCTTACACTAATAAGGAGATGGGTATACGAGATCTTGGTATCGAAGTCCCTGATACCTGTTCGGGTGCACCCATGAGTGATAAGACCTGCAACTCTCCAGCTATCCACTTCCCCTCTTGGACGGTTGACAGTTGGGCTAGTGATCTCAGTCTCAAAGGTTTCAATAAGTTCTTCCAGATCGACCAAGATGCTTCTCGCATCACAATCCAGAACTGCACCATGAACCGAGATAAGGATATCTCAGGCGCTGCCCTTCCCTTTGACATTTTGATTCAAGGTTCTCAAGTTCTTGTTCAAGATTGTGCTCAGGTTGGCAGCCCAGACGCAAGATGTTTCACCGTCGGCACAGGATCTCTCACAGCAGGTCCCAACGCCGTTCTCCGTCACAAGGCCAAGTCCGATGTGCAGACGATTTATCCTCATCAGCGATGGGCTCATGGACTGTTGGTAGAAGATAGCTCTGTTAAGACACTCTTTGTAGATCGTGGTATCAAGGGTTCGGGTCATGGGTGGTCTATCAACGGTGGTGTAGGTTGGAATCTGGATGGTAGTGTTGACTTTGAGTCGCCGCCGCTTGGTATCAATTGGTGTGTTGGCTGTAATGATCCCAAGGGGAATGCCACGTTTATTGAGTCGGGTAAAAGGGTTGATCCTGAGAGTCTTTTTATGGCGCAGCTTGAGGATAGAAATATTTATAGACGTGACCAGGAGGAGGAGTATAACGAGTAGACAAGGATAGTCCTTATTGCAATGGCTAATAATTGAAAAGTACTGTTCTTGCAGTCCAGAGCCTCCCAGCACGGTTTATTGTCAATAGGAAAATACCAATAGCCGAGCGGATCTCCCTTCATCCCGTGTTGGCTTCTTAGCACATCTCATACGTAGACATCAGGAGCTAGACTTTAGCGTGTCGGATCGTCGCGCGCGACATGTAGGCACCTGTAACAATTTGCTAAATATCATCACAAGCAATTTGGCACAAGAAGGGTTTTTGAACATTGAATTCATCATCAGAAATATTTACTTTGGATATCATGATACGTTAAACCAACCCCTCACAACCGCTCCACCACTTGATCATAAACTCTCTAAGCGTGAGAGACAGGAATGTTGTCCTTGGGATCATGCATAGCCTGCTCAACAAAGACCTTGTGCCACTTTCCAGTGCAGAGAAGGTAAGTAGTCTCCTTAACACCAGCCCAGTTCTCCCGCACAATATCCATAGTAGGTCGCGAGAACACAACGTCAATCTCCTCAAGAGTCTTGTTCTTGGTCTCAGGCATGAAGAAGATCTGGTAGATCTCACCAACAAAGGCAATACCACCGTAGAAACCAAGAGCGAGACCAGTCTTGCCCATACTCTCCTGCATGGCGGAGAAGTTGTAAGTGACGACGAAAGAGGCGAGGAAGAGAAGGGCGTCGGATGTGGTCATTCCGTAGGATCGCAGGTAGGTTGGGTAAACCTCTGAGGGAACGACCCAGGTGAGACAGGCGTAGGATCCGAAGAAACCCATGTAGACGATCAGACCAGTAAGGTAGAGACCTTCGACAGTCATGAGCTGAGTCTTGACGTCGAATTGGTAGCTGATACCAATGAGAACAAGACCCATGAAGAAACCGGGAAGCATAGTAATAGCCCAGAATCGTCGACCAAAGCGCTCCATGAGGAAGATAGCAGGAATGGTACCAATGAGGAGGGATCCACCACCGACGAGAGACATGTAGTTGGCCTTGTACTCGTCGAAACCGATCTGGTTCATGAGAACAGACATGTAGTACATGATAGCGTTAACACCAGTCAACTGACCCAACAGAATCATAATGTTGGCATAAACAAGAGCACGTCGGGCACGAGGCTCAGTGAAGAAATCCATCCAAGGGAAGCGAGCGTTCTTAGCACCCTCCCTAACAGCGGCCTCCTCATTAATGACAGAAGCACTCATGACGTAAAACTCCTCTCGGGACTCACGCTCCTCAATACCACGGATGCGCTTCCACACCTTGTAGGCGTCGAGGTGCTTCTTTTGGTGGATGAGGAAACGGGGGGACTCGGGCAGGAAGAGCATGCCGAAGAACATGATGGTGGAGAAGACGAGGGATGAGCCCAGGATGTAACGCCAGTTGCCGGGCACCTTGAGGAACATGGCGCCGACGGCGTAGCCTAGGACTTCACCGAGTGCAATGTTAAATTGGTAGAGAGAGACCAGGTTTCCTCGGATCTTGCGCTCGACTGTTTCGGCGACATAAACAGGGACTGTACCGCCCTCGAGACCGACTCCGAGACCGAGAATGACACGAGAAGCGACAATCATACCTGGCAGGTTAGTACAGGTAGTCAGATGTAGAGAGTGGTAGGGACTTACCAAAGTTGATGGAACCAGCTTCAAGGGCAGCACCAATAGTGTAAAGAATAATAGAAATGATAATAGCACCCTTTCGTCCAAAGTACTCGTTGGCAGGCGACAGCAAAAGCGCACCACCAACAGCACCAAGCGGCATACCAGAGTTAACAAGCGAATTCTCCCTTGAATCCAAACCGAGATCGTCGGGCAGGAAGAGGTTGGCACCAGAGATGAGCGACTGATCAAGACCAGAGAGGAGACCTCCCATAGAGGCAAACGCGACGAGAAGCCATGTAAAGTGCTTGGGGTTCTTGAACTGGACTTGGAAGAAACCAGTTTCTAAACCGCCGGCTTCTTCGAGTTGACGCTCCATGTCGGAGATGAGGTCGTCGACTTCTCGGCCGCCATGTTTGGCAACCTCCAGGGCTTCGAATTCGGGCTTTTCGTGGCCCATGGCATTTTTAATTTCGTCCTTTTCACGGTCGACCGTGTTGGTCGAGTTCTGTCGACTCTTATCCATGATGAATAATATTGTATAAGGTCCTCAGATAAATACAATAGTGAGGAGAAAAGTAAAAAGAGAGGTGCGTACAGGAGGTAGTTATACAAAACACCACTGCTTGCCTGGGCTGGGAGAAAGAATGCTGATCTTGAGCCCCAGCTTTATATGTGGTTCTGTAACAAAACCCGCATTTCCCCAAATCTGGAGATTTACACTCAATCATTAGACTTTTCCGGAGCACCGCAAAAACCCCATTGTTGGATGACGGTACGACCGAAAGTTTGGCCGGTTGAGCTCCATCGAGAGATGCCGTCCCAGCCGATTTGGGTGGAGTTTGATCAACGCTGCTGTAACGCTTTAGCAGGACTGCAAGACTGTAACGGCTCTGCAGTAACATGGTTTTACCACTCAGCTGACTCGCATGCCAATCGAACCATTCAGCAACATTCTCTGTTCCTTGAAAGGATTTCTCGCTCCGATAGATGGGCCAATCATTTGAGAGAGTAGTGATTGAAGACATCCACTCGCGAAACTCCAGGCGAGGATCTACAGACACTAGAGCCGGGTTTACGTTCTTCCTCTTCTAGAAATCTTCCAAGTGCAAGCCTTTTACGTCATGACCAAAGCCGTGTACCCGTGTAAGCAAGCAAAAACGCTCGTTGGGTCCGGGTTGAGTGTCACCCTAGCTTTTCACTTGGACATTGCCTCTCCACTGTTGGGAGGGACATTTCGTAATGCGTCAGTTGGAAGGAGTCCCAATCAATCCTACAGTCTGGTTGGGAGGTCCACGATGCATCAATCAGGTCCTAGTGGCACGATTGCCTTTTTCTCTGTCGCGAGATCCGAACATGCGTCTTTTTATTTGCAGTTGTTGATGACTGCAGTGCTGCTATTCCCGTGCCAAGTGCTGAACTCGTGGCGGGATTCGGGAATGCCCACTTGACGCGAGCACTAAGCCCAGGGGATCTTGCCATGATTCAGCCGCATCTCTTGGCTAAAAATCTGTTTAACGACGATGATGATGATGATTTTAACGGACTAGCAGAGACTTCAGGATCACGATGAAGATTCGATGCCATGTTGTACAAAGCCAGTAATTGAGTTTGCCGTGTCTGGGGAAGAACAGACTCAATCCAGTGTTTCGGTGCAGTATCTCGGCCAAATAAAATAAACTCGCATGTCGCAGTGATAAAACACCAGAAATCACGTCGGCACAACGCTGATCGCATGTCCTCAAAAGCACAGCATTGGGTGCCCAACCAACAGAACCACAAAACCCACAAATCAACCTTAACCTCCCCACGAAAAACTCTCTCTGGGGATCACCACTTTTTTTCTCGTCTCTCTCCAGTCTGACGGCCTGAATGTCGTGTTTGGGACATCGGCCCTTTACCCAGATGCCTACACATAGAAACTCCACAAACGGAAAGAAACGGGCGTCTCGATAGCTTCAGGTAGAATTCCCTGGTGCCATGCGTTCCCCGACATGCCATTTTCTGGAGATCACGGGGTCTGACCCCCCCGCGATTCTGGGTAAAGGGCCGATTTCTTCCCCCGGGAATTTCCCCATTCTTGGGCACTTACATGGATTATCATTCATCGCGTGCAAAACTTGGACTGCACATAGGTAATGAATAAGGAGACAAGTCATGCAACCGGTGAGTCGTGCAATTAATCTGCGGCTACATTCGGAGCCGTACTCTCACCTACTAAAAATCAAGAATTTTTTATTTTGGGGCAAGAGTTGGAAGTTGTACCCTTTTTGGGTTGCAAGATCCACTGGTAATCAGACTGGAAAATATTTTGCATGTCATTGACTTGAGCACAGTCGTTCGTTGCTGTGAAAAAACTCGTACAATTGTGGGGACGTAATATCAGCACGAGATCTGCAGAATCTTTATCCGTAAACTCGCGACTCTCATAACTCTCGTCAGCAATAACTGATGAAGAGCCTCAAGCTGACTTCCCTTACCCATTTCAAAAAACGTCTTTAGCCTTCCCGCAAGCCACTGCCGCATCTCATTCAGCCTCATCAGCCCTACCGGCTGTATCCCTATCCCTTGGCTTTGCCTAAACCCTCTTGGCCTTCCGGCTTCTGTCATCCTTGACACCCACGCCAAGCACAAAAGCAATCCTCAGCACCGTACAAATCCCCGTAATGATAACACTAAACCAATCCTCCCAGCGCCAACCACTCAGCGCAAGATTATTCTCCATTTTGAGGCCCACGTAAACAGCCGTAAGCATAGTAAAGTCCGCAGGCAGAATAGCGCCTTGTACCATCTTCCATATATTCACATCGTGCGTGTAACGGAGTAGTGTGAGCATGAGAATCAGGTATGATGTGCCCATGCCGGCGATCTGGTAGAGGAATGGCGCAAAGGGTGCGGCTGGGGGGCGCGTAGTGAAGAATGCTTGGAGGGCGAGGTCGTGGTCGAGGAAGTTCACCCACATGCCCATTATGGTCAGGGCGGGGTCTACCCAGAGGAACCAGAGGGTGTAGATTGGGTGGATTTTATCTGCAATTGCCATTTTGATGAGGTTTGAGTTTGATAATTCGTTCACTGGATTCACATTTGCGGAAAGTGAGAGGGAATCAATCAGGCTTGACTTGAGTCCTTCTTATATCTGTTCTGGATGTCAGCTTCGTAAGCTGATGCTATTTCGTCAGCGCTAACATTGGTACTTGGTTGGCAAAAATCATGGTGTCAGAAGAACAGACACAAAAAAGGAGGAACGACAGAATAGTCCGATCACTTGGCGCCAGTAAAGACCGGGGTTTGAGCGAGTTTATTTTGACAGCTGGGACTCTTTTCTGTACCTCAGCTCGCAAACGAGTTCCTGCTGGGTTGCAATGGGTTTCCCCTCATTGCGCCAAGATGAGTGGCTGACGGTTGAAAGCCGTTGGATAAGCATATTCCAACGGGATGATCTAGCAACTTTAACCGAATGTCCGAACCGTTGATCGCAGGGTGATTGACGCGACTCTGTCATTCGATTGCAATGGTCGCGTTCGTCAAAGCGCGTGTTGCTACCCTGTAGCGAAGAGTTTCCATGCGTTCACTCCGACAGTATGAGTGATGAGTGGCTCTAGAACGCCAATTTTCTGCGATTAAACACTGAAATTCGTGTGGCTATTTATGAAAGATAAATTATGGAATCTTCAATCATACAATTCGACCCTGGGTGAGTTCAGTATATAAACAAACATTATGCCCCCGAGCTCTTGATCAGGATAGTGCTGTCGCAAACTTGGCAACTATTGTCCCAATCTCCAAGGTTCACACCCACTTGACGCGAAGTGCCTAAGAGTCAAAAGAGAACATTCCATTGTTATTACCGAGACATAGTCCTCATTCAATTGGTCCAAAGTGCGCCAATATTGTTTAGTGATCAATCAAATCTTTCAGCTCCAACCCTTAGTCAGCACCGGAGACAAAGTGCGGCTTCTCCCATTGGTCATCGCTACCGTAGCATCATTCTCGCTCCATCTCGATCCTTCACCCAATCTCTCGATCCTGCCAACGGACTACGCCTGTCGGGCTACAGTACTGTGGTGGAGCTATCGCTATGTCTCCCGATACGCCTTCTGACAGGCGTCCTCTGCGCGCAATCCTCCCAGTTGACGGTTCTGCGCTAGCGGATGCGGCGCCAAGGCATCCCTTGGGTCTGCATCCCAAACGGACCTTGGTGTCTGCTGCCTGTCAGGCTTGTCGGAAACGAAAGTCAAAGGTACCCGCCCCCAGAAACTGATCGCTACTCCAAATTCTAACTCTTGGCAGTGCTCGGGGACGCGTCCGGTATGCGTCTCTTGTACCAAGCGCTTGACAGCATGTCACTGGGCACCCACCGAAACCCAAGCCATTAAGCGAAAATACCACGAAATCGTCAACGAAAACAACCGCGCTTCATTATACCAGCAGTTATTCGAGTCCATTAAACATATGGGCACCGAAGACGCTGCGCGGACGGTTCATAGAATTCAGGCCGGCGATGATGTTGAAGCTCTGCTGGACGAGGCTGAGACATCGGTGCAGAAGCAGGATAGTAATGCTTACGAGGATTTCTATCGTATGTTGCAGGCTAGGCCTGACGAGGATTTCACGAGAATATTGAAGTTGGTCAAGGCGGGGTATGATGTTAAAGCTATGCTTAGACATATTCGGGAGGCGGATTTGTTGTTGCAGATTGCGCTTAAGCCGGAGCAGAGACGACGATATGAATTCCCTTTTAACAAGAACTGGCCGGAATTTCTACGGCAAGATTCGAATCCGTATCTCGAAACCTCATTCTATGAAGTAGACCGGCCGTCACCGGATAATCTTACTTTGGGGAAGAAGTCAGATATCATCTTCGACATTCCTTACCACGCTTCAACACTGATCGAACCACTCCTCGCTAACACACGGATTTCGAAGTGGACGACCGTCACATCTGAAGAAGGAATGTTAACATCACTTTTGGAACATTATTTCCAACACGCCTACTTCTACTTCACATTCTTCCACAAAGATCTCTTCCTCCGGGATCTAAAATCAGGTTCAGCGCAACACTGCTCCTCCCTTCTCGTCAACGCTGTCCTGGCAAGTGCAACACACTACCATCCCAAAATCCAAGGCCGCAACGAACCATGGGACACGGAGTCACTCTGCTATCGGTTCTTTGCCGAGACAAAGAGATTGTGGGAATTGGAGATGGGGGAGAGCAAGCTGACGACATGCCAAGCCGCGTTGGTCATGAACTCAATTTATAACATGGATGGACTAGATCAGATTGGAAATGTGTACATGGTGCAAGCAGCTAAAATTGCGTATAATCTGAACATATTCGGGGCAAACGGAAGAGGGGAGATGGATGTCGCAAAGCAGTTTACCGCATGGTGTCTTTTCTCATGGCAATCGTAAGTCTTCCCCTGCCCTTCCACTAATGGCCAACTAACGGATAATAGTTTGATGCTCTTCCACTTCTACAAGCCACCCCTATTTGAGAAGCCGCCCGACATAGACCTACCAGATCCTCACGCTAGTCCCTGGTTCTACCCGGAGATCCACGTACGGTATCCAGAATCAGGGCCGAGACCGATCTTCTTCCCCGAGACGTTTATGCAGACTGTCAAGTTCAGGATTATACTGAATGATCTCGCCAACAATCGTTTTAGAGGAGGCAAGATCGCAGCGGTCACGCTGGAACAGGCTGCGACGTATTATCGCAGGTTGTGTCAGTGGTTTGAGGATCTTCCTGCGTGTTTGAAGTCTGATAAGATAGTACTTCCGTCGCATTTGAATCTTCAGTAAGTTCAACTTTACTAACCTTGTGCATAAAGCAGGCTGACAGGCGCAGTATGCACTTTCAGTATATTGTTATGCTACTTCTCGAGCCGTTTGTGGCGTCACAGAAGGACAATCCATCAATAACGCTCCTTGACGGAATGACCAAGCCCATCCGCGTAATCGTGCACGAAGCCACAATCCGCATGGAAACCCTTGTCCGCGCGTACTACCTCCGCCACAGCTTCACCACCTACGCACCAGTGATGATCCAGTTCCTCTACGTGCTAGGCTTCCTCTCAGCGCAGAAAGCAGTCACCGACACGACCTTCCAAAGCAGCATTATTCTCGCGACACTCGGTCTCGAAAACCAAGCACAGCAAGCTTATATGGCCAATGCAATGTTCAAGCTACTGTTTAGTAAGATTCCGGCCAGTATGGCGGATGTTACTAGTCAGTACTGCAGTCTGAACGTGACGGGCGCGGTGGTGGAGATCCAGCCTGCGTATGTTAGGTCGGCGTATCCGATTCATATGGTTAGTATTAATGCGGATGCTGAGGAGCAGAGGTTGGATAGGTTGATTGAGGAGCTGAAGATTTGATGTTGGTCTTTTTCGATAGTGTGGGTTGGATATGACTTTGTGGAAATTGCTGGATGACTGCAGTGAGGTAGTCTTTTGCTTATGGATTGATTAGCTGTAGTAGCGTGAGAAGAAGTGCACGCGGGAATTAGGAGGGACGAAATAGTCCGGCCATCTTGTAGTAGTCTAGACCAGCATTTAGGATGCTTTATTCCGGCACCATACGCTTGACAGGACGGCGTTTCTGTCACCCACATGCTTATTCATAAGCTACATGTTCTTTTTCCAATACATGAAACGATATTTCCTTATCCATAATCAATTTCGGTTTAGTTTGTACCAGCAACTCGGTAGCTGAACATTGACGAGACGCTACCGTTGGCGCTATTGAATGGCGCAGCGGTCGACTGAGATCCAGACCTGTGGCGCAAATGTCACTACCGCACTAATCGGAAATTGAAAGAAAGAAGGAACAGCGAATGAGAGGGCAAAAGAAGGACTTGGGGAAATGTTGGTCGGTTAGCGGTGAGGCACTCGAGTGTCTGGATGCCACGTGAGTTGGACGGGAAAGCAGGGTCCTTCGCGTATCGTTGAGTGCCGGTGATTTACATGTGACGAACTGCCGAAGGATTGCGGTCCTGGTAGCTGCATTGTGGAGGAATATTTCTTGCCTGGGGCGAAATGGAATTGAAGGCACAAATCAATTCAAGATACAGCACTCAATTGCGCTTTGCATCTCCTGATGGCCTTCTCCCCTATTGTCGACATCGTTGACTCAACAGCCACAGCCTAGCTCCATTCTCACGACGTCGTACATCCTTAGTCATGGCCGTCGTCAATAAAGGGTCCATCTTACTAATGGCTAGCTCAGGTACCGAAACGATAGAACTCCAGTAGCCCTACAGCCCGGCTGTAGAGGCGCTGGCTGAACACCCTCATCCAGCTGCGCCACACGACACTATCGAACGCCCTCCGTTTCCACAACATCAAGCAAGCAATAGGGGTCGCCAAATATCACCGATTTGTTGATGAACGAATTGAGTACATAAGGATCATGTTCAAACGCAATTAAGATTCTTTCCTCCTCACTCTCAACCGCCCAACTCGGTCAGTCATTCGCTTAGTTTCCATCTTTTTGGCTCAGCCATTTCACGCTCACTATGCGCTCTTTCATCACCTTTGCGGCTCTCGCCCTGTCGGCTTCGGATTTGGTTTCTGCCGGTCCCTGTAAGCCCCGTCCTACCACCACTGCTGGCGCTGAGACTTCTGCCACTGGCATCGAGACCTCTGCTACTCTTGGTCTCGAGACTTCCGCCACTGCTGGTGTCGACACCACCGCTACCGTTGGCACTGAGACCACTGATGTTGCTTCTCAGCCTACTCTCTCCCCTGAGGATGGTCCCGTTACCAACGTCTGCACTGGCGGTGGCATGACCAGCCTTGACCCTTTCGTCGTCCAGGGTGATGTCTCTATCAACGGAGATGATGGTTACACCGGCGACAACAGCGCTGATACTTCTTGTGCTGACTTGAAGGCTGAGTCCACTGGTCCCACCCGTAAGCGTGCTGCCGGCGAGGTTGCTGCTATTGGCCAGGCCCTCACCGGTCTTGACACTAAGAAGAAGTACACCGTCCAGTTCTACTACCGGGTCTCCACCCCTCCCTCCGAGAACACCGCCTGTACCATTCAGGCTTCCATCGGCGACATCAGCTTCTACAGCGCCGGAATCTTGGCCAACGGTGCCACTGTCAGCTACAACCACGTTCTCGTTTCCACCTCTGTCAACGCTGCTGAGGCTGAGCTGAGCATCAAGACTACTTGTGCCAACGGTGGTTCTGCCTCGGTTCTGATTGACTCTATCTTCCTGTCCAACCAGGTTACTCCTCAGAACATTGACCAGTTCGCTCTTAGCTTTGATGGTCAGGTTCATGAGCCTGCTAAGAAGCCTACTACTGCTGTCGCTCAGCCTACCTCCGCTGCTGGTGGTAACGGTGGCAACAACGGTGGTGATAAGACTACCTCTGCTGTTGAGGGTGGAGCTACTTCCAACCCCACTGACGGTTCTTCCAACCCTACCCAGGGTGGCTCTGACTCTACTGAGGGTGGCTCCAAGCCTACCACTGTTGCCGGCGGTGACTCTTCCGAGACCACCGCTCCTGCTGGCTCCGTCTCTTCTGCTTCCGTTCCCGCTGGTTCCGACGCCACCTCCGTCCCTGCTGGCTCTGACTCCACTCAGACCCAGGGCTCTGGTTCTCAGCCTACCACCGCTCCTGGCTCCGACTCCGAGACCACCGCCCCTGCCGGATCCGATGAGACTACCGTTTCTGCTGGCTCCAACCCCACCACTGTCGCCTCCGAGGGTTCTGTCTCTTCTGCTACCGCTCCCGCTGGATCTGGCGAGACCACTGTCCCCGCTGGTTCCGACGCCACCTCCGCTCCTGCCGGCTCTGACTCCACCCAGACCTCCGCTGCTGGCTCCAACCCTACCTCTGCCGCCTCCGAGGCCTCTTCCGAGACCACCGTTGCCCCTGTCGACAACGCCTCCACCCAAACCCAGAGCTCTGACTCTCAGTCTACCGCTGTCTCTGACTCTGTCTCTAGCGCTGCTTCCGAGGCCGACTCTGCCACCACTGCCAGCGAGGCTGCTTCCCAGCAGACCACCACTGCTCCCGTCGACAACGAGTCTAGCCAGACCACCTCCGCTGCTGTTGATGGCTCTGTCTCTTCCGCTACTGCCCCTGCTGGTTCTGACTCTACCTCCGTTGCTTCTGAGGGCTCTGTCTCTTCTGCCACCGCCCCTGCTGACAGCGAGTCCACCTCTGTCGCCTCTGTCGATGACTCTGTCTCCTCTGCTTCTGTCCCTGCTGGCTCTGATTCTACCTCTGTCCCCGCTGTTGACGCTGCTACCACCACCACTGCTGCCGCTGACAACGAGTCTACCACTGCTCCTGTCGTCGATGATGCTACCACCACCACTGCCCCTGTTGACAGCGAGTCTACTTCCATCGCCTCCGTCGCTTCCGTCGAGTCTACCTCTGTTGCCTCTGCCGAGTCTACCTCCGCTGCTATCAGCGAGTCTAGCTCTGCTGCCGTCACTGAGTCCTCTTCCGCTGCTGTGACCGAGTCTTCCTCTGCTGCTATCACCAGCTCCGCTGCCATCACTGAGTCTAGCTCCGCCGCCGTCTCCGAGTCCTCTTCTGCCGCTGTTTCTGAGTCCAGCTCTGCTGCCGTCAGCGAGTCTTCTTCCGCTGCTATCACCGAGTCTGCCTCTTCCACCGAGACCTTCGCCACCACCACCATGACTGCCAGCGAGACCGAGACCACTACCACTGCTGCCGCTACCACCACCGCCGCTGCTTTCGTCGCCCGCGCCGAGCCCGAGCGTACCGGCTGCCTCAGCACCCCCAACTCCCTAACCAACGCCGGTTTCGAGGATGGCGACATGGAGTGGTCTGTAGATGGCTCTGCTGCCATCGTTGAGAACAAGGCGGTTGGTGCCTACGCCTACACTATCGGAGAGAGCGGTCTTGCCTTCTCTGGTCCTGATTCTGGTTCTTTCAGCCAGACCCTCAACAACATCGAGCAGGGTGAGAACTACGTCCTCACCTACGCTTACTTCGTTGCCAACGGTCAGGAGGTTCCTTTCCCCTCCGACAACGTCTGCAGTGTCAAGGTCAGCCTTGGCGAGGACGAGATTGAGACTTTCAACCCCTTCGCGGAGTCCCAGGGCAGCGACAACTTCCGCAACCGCCAGGCCAACATCGCTGCTCCTGACAGCTCTGCCGAGCTCAAGTTTGAGCTTACTTGCGACCAGGGCACTCCTGACTTCACTCTCATGATTGATGACATTTGGCTGGTTCGCTGCGATAACAACTAAGCGATGAAAACACAACATGAAGGTTCGGAATAATATGGGGGACGGGGCTATGAGGCCTGCTTAAACAACTTCTTGTACCTAATTAATACTTTTTATGATCCCCAATAATGGCTGGGGATTTAAACCGAGCTGGGGTTATGTGAACATACTATTCTAGGAGCTTTTGCATTAGCATTACTTCTGAAATATATTTATTATGTTGATCTACGATTTCTCATTCTTTTCTCTGTTCTGCTACTGTGAAACCCATCTGCTTGTAAACCTCCACGAGCTCAGTCAACGCGTTTGTCTTGATAACAATCATTACGGCTGACCTCTGCTGAGCGAATGAGACCTTTCCTTTGCCATGATTCTTCTTGGGGTCAGAGATTAGTGTCTCTAGGTTAAATGTGTTTCTATTGTCGACGATGCGAAAGAACACCGGGGTCGTTAGAGTTGTGCATATCGACAACTTGATTTGGCCATAGGCTCTCATTCAACCTTCCAGAGCTTGTCAAGCCTAGTTCGTGTCAATCTTTGTAGCTTTCGGCGTCAATCTTAAGCGAGGACTAGAGATGCAGCCGTGATAACGATTATCGGAGATCCACTTCTTGAATATCCTTGGTCATCACCATTGACCGAAAAGACTGTTCATCAGAACTACGTAGCCATCAGTGATGCCAAGATACGTACCTGTCTCGCATCACCACAGGAATAGGCTGGGGTAACAGCGGAGACCTGAGCATCAGCCCCATCCCTTAGCTAACTAACTCAACTAGGCAATGCGACCCGCGACACAGGCGCGCGTGATTCCCCCATTGGAGTTATCATCAACCAGCTTCAGATCCATACAACGACCATAATCGGGCAATAGATAGCACTTCTAAGTCATCGGATATTAAGTATTCAATAGGTATTTTGGAAACTCTTTTGTAGCTGACCCGCAACAAAAGCTGTCAGACATCCTATCTTGTCTCAACAATCTGCATCCCCTTACAATGTCAGAAGGCGGTATGTACACACTTATCTCTCTTCCCCCATCTCGAGTGCTGACCGATGCAGACTTTATTCAAGATGCTGTCAAGCTCATCAAGATACCACCCAGTCTTCCAAGCAAGAAGCCCACCGCCCCAATATGGCAAAATCCACCACATCCGACCGTCTCCAATGCTCAGTCAAAATCACTGGCGCCAGAAGCCGATCAAGTAATCATCGGCTCCGGTATCACGGGCACCGGCGCCGCTCATTATCTACTACACAATAACAATCATCTCAAGGTCATCATGCTCGAAGCCCGTACAGCGGTGAGCGGAGCGACCGGTCGCAATGGCGGACATCTCGTTTCGGACAGTGATGCTTTATTCCCAGCTCTTGTAAAGACCGTTGGATTTGAGCGCGCGATAGAGACGGTACGCTTCAGTGAAGCGAACATTCGTCGATTGAAGGAAATCATTGACTGTCTGAGTCCGGAAGAGCGTGAAGCTGTTGAGTATCGCGAGGTTGTGTCGGCAACTTCGTTCACGGACCAGGCCACTTTTGAAGACGCTGTGCAGAGTCTCAGAGACTTCCTGAAGGCTGTGCCAGAAGGTGATATCAAGTATAAGGTCTTCAATAAGGAGGAGGTAGCCAAAGTAAGTCGAATCTCTTCGGGTGCGTGGGATTGTCTGACAATATCCTAGATCTTCAACTTTACGAATACCGCTGGCGCTACAGCTCAAATGGGAGTCGCTGCACTTTGGCCTTACAGACTCCTCACAGCTGTTCTGGCATCGCTAAGAAAGGACTTTGCAGACCGTTTCGCACTAGAAACAAACACACCAGTTATCTCCGTAAGTGCAGCAGGGGACACATACATCGTCAATACACCCAGAGGCTCCATTCGTGCTAGACATGTCATTCACTGCACCAACGGTCACTCGGCTCATTTGATCCCTGGACTCGTGGGCGCTCTATATCCGCTTCGAGGAACTATGTCTACGCAAAAACTCGGACCGAATTTCCCTCACGCTGGCGATAAGATGTCCTGGTCTCAGGAGTCTCATGGCACATACGACGGAAAGACCGGCCACATTCATCTCGGCCTTTACTATGCCCAACAGAACGTCAAGACGGGTGCAATGTTCCTCGGCGGCGAGTCTCAGAGTCTGTGCAATTTGTTAAGCAGCGATGATTCCTCTGTAGCAGATGATGCTCGCGCGACCCTGATCTCTGCTCCTCCCAAGATCTGGAAAGACGCAGCCCCTACTGAGGCGTTGGAAGTTTGGTCAGGAATCATGGGATTCACAGCAGATGGTATGCCCATCGTTGGTAAGCTTCCGCAAACTCTTACAGGTAGGCCGGGAAAAGGGGAGTGGATTGCTGCGGGGTTCAATGGACATGGGATGGATAAGTGTTGGCTTAGCGGTGAGGCGATTGCTAGAATGCTTCTTGGAGAGGAAGAGGTTACGGGTTTCCCAAAGGCCTATCTTGTTACTGATGAGCGTGTCAAGACGTGGAGTCCTGAGGCGGCGGCTAAGACTTTGATGGATCAGATCATTCATGGTGGCTCTTCTCCTGAGTCTAAGCTTTAGGTTATACTCATCTACATGTAACTAGTTCTTAGTGATGAATGCAGCTATCATTGTGTCAAATACCGGTTGCAAGTAACATCATGCCATCAGTACTATACGAGTCCAAAATGTCCAAGCCAGTTTCTACTCTAGTTGACCTGTCTCCCTCAATAAGCCATTGTTACGGCGAGGTCCAGTGGATACCAACTTCCCTTGTAGATAAAGGCAACCGAACGAGCTCCTTGACTACTATTGGCATGCATTACCATGTTCCAGAGGCAAGTGAGCTCTCGGTCCAAACGGCGCCTGGATTTCTCGGGGCGCGAGCGGGACTCTCGGCCACCGAATACTGGCTACCGTTGCTGATTGCCGGTCATGGTCAGCTATCTAGCTGATAAAGTAATACCTCAGATTATCAGAGAGGGGTTGAGATTGATTGCAGGTGAGCATTATCTGGTTCCCTTTGCAAAGGGACCTAATGTAATTTACTATATTTTCCTTGCTTAGGCTTCTTATTATATTACATAAAACGAACTTTCTTTTATATAAGCTTTCTATTAAGGTCTTTTTAAATTCTTTTTCTTAAAAGCTAAACTATAACCTTCTTTTATAGAAGTATATATAATAGGGTTTAAACCTGTAACCTTAAAGTTAAGGCTAGTCCTATATAATTACACCCTAGATTATATATCCTTACTCTATTAAGAGGTATTTCTAAAGGAATCCCTATATACTTAATAAACCTTATAAGTTTTAGTCTTATAACTAATTAACCCTTACCTTCTTGATCTACCTAGCTGTGCCTAAGACCTATTATACCTTTAGCTAGAATTAACTACTCTACAATAGATTAAGTAAGCTATATTAAAACTTTCCTTTAAGTTATAGATAGAATAGTAATCCCTTAGCAAAGAACTAGATACTAATACCCCTAATTAGGATTAGTTTATTATATTTACTAAGAGATAATATATTAATCTTATCCTATAGGATTAATAAGTAAGGAACTAACTTATAGAGATATAATAACTCTGTAAGGAATTGCTAATATAGTTCTTTATAAAATAGAGAGCCTTGTATAAAAGCCTAGTAACTCTAAACTTTAAAGCAGATCTAGCCCTTATACACTAATTTTAGTATAAACTACTACCTAAAATAAAAAAGGAACTTAAGAGAGAAAGGATTCCCCTTAAATAGCTATAAGTAGTTACTTAAGAGGTAGAGTGCATCTAGTAATAGATTAGTAATGCACTACTATAGAAAGGGAGCAGCTACTTAAGTAACCTAAGATATATATCTCTATCCCTATAGAGAGGAGGTAAGAAAAGCTTCTACTCCTAAGGGTAAGAATAGTTATCTATAAGATTTTCCCTATACTTAGGATCTAGCTCTAGGAAGCAAAGTAAAACCCCTATGCTAGTAAGAGGCTAGCTATAAGGAACTAGTTAGAGTATAAACCCTACTATACTAATGTATTTTATTTATTACAAGCTAGGGTATAAGGTACCTAAATACAGATCCTAGGGAAACCCTAATAATATACTACTGAAGCTAGGGAACCTAATAGTAAAGGTCTAAGAGATTACTATAGAAGTAAAGAAAAAGTAGCTATTGGATTATTTTGCAAGCTTAGAAAACTAGAGAGTATAGGTACTATAGCTTAGTAGCCTATACAAAGAATAGGAACTAGTACCCCTAGCAGAAAACCTTATACTATACCTATTAGGCTAAGTATAAGTACTAAGGTATTAGTTTTACACTAGGCTACTAAAAGGGAGGTAAAAGTATTACTAGATATAGAAGCCTAGGCTAATATAATTAGCTTATAACTAGTAAAACAATTATAGCTTTAACTAGCAATAGACTATATATTCTCTAGCCTTAAGGAGTTCTAGGGGAAGGGATAACTCCCTAGAAATACCTATTAGCTAATATTCTTCTTACTTAATAGCAGGGGATAACTATAGAAGATATAGAGAGTATTTATAGGATTAGATCTCTAATTAGGTAAGCTAGAACTTATCTTATCTTAATAGTTAATAGGATAAAAAGGAATTATAATTAATATAACTATAAATAC